>NW_011627351.1:135000-140812 GCF_000204515.1 Acromyrmex echinatior | reverse complement strand
TCAGTTTTAATTTGGATTTTAATTTATTTGTTACAGAAGTACAATAATTTTTAAGTAATTCTCCTTTTACATAATTTAGATAAAAGGAGAGTTACTTAAAGTTTAGATAAAATAATATTATATACAATATTTTTTCTAAAATAATTATATACAGGGTATCATGAATATACGGCCCCACTCGTTCCGAGCAGGTAGAGTGGACTAAACTTATTCATGACACCCTATATATATTGGGTCATCTAAAAAGTATCCACGGTTTTTAGATGACCCAATATATATATATATCTTATAATATATCTTATCATATTAAAATCTAATCTCAACGAATAAATTTTACTCATTTAACTAGAAAATTTGAGATTATCTATACATTTATATATATATAAAAATATGTATATTAGAATCCATATATAGTAGAAAATACATGTATAAAAGATACGATATCCTATTTAAGATTCTCATTTAAAAATTAATGTCAAAAGTTCTTCTTCTCACAATATTCTGTTTCTTTCTCGATAATAACAAATATTTTCGTCTATTTGCGGATATCCTGACAACATTACATCGTCTAATATTTTCCGCGAAACTTATAAATCTAGTATTTATAGCTTCTACGTTTCATAACTGAAACGAGATAAAAATACAATGTGTCTAACGAATATAACGAGTTACGAGTACACGACAAACGTGAATGAGGACGGCTAGAACTGATGCTTATTGTGAGCGATGTGAATGGTTTCCACTCTGCTGATCGATGAACGTGCGTTTGTTATTACTAGTGTTTACGAATTAGTCTGCGTACAATTATAATTGGTAATTGCAGATATTTGCGAACCACGTCAGCCGCGACCCTCCCTTCATCATCGCGTCGTCTATCCGCAAAATATCACCCTGTCAACACCCCTGTGTGTCATGTTAATTTTAATAAATGCCAAACGGTTTAAATATATTCGTATGCATGCGGTTTGCCAATTGAAATTTTGCCGATTAAGAGCTGTTAGTAATATACGAATATATTATTTAAGAATTAATGGTATTTAAGAATTAAAAGATTAATGCTCAAATTTCCAAAGTTTAGTAAAATTGACGTTAAGTGACGAGGAAACTGAGTAATATATTTAAAAAGTCAATCCTTGATTTCAAAGAGAGATCAGCAATTCAATTATACAGACTGTGTAGATAGCGAATATCCGTCAACTTATTTTAATTCATTTATCTTCACAAAGTAGAGCGATGGAGAGGAAGCTGCATAATTTTTCAGAGATGATAGAAAAGGACTTTGCGAAACAGAACGTTCAACATAAAGTTTCGTTCATTTCATCCTGCCGTGCAGAAGGACTGCACGTTTCAAACGAGAGAAATCACAGCGAGACGTGAAAATATATACACTCGCGAATCGCGCGCGCAGTCGGGATAAAGAATAGACTTGGTTTCTCTGTCGACCGTCGCTGGAGGTAGATCCGATATAACGATAGCGACAAGTTAAAGAGGATGCTGAAAGGATATCGGGGTCGCGCCGTCGATTGAGCACGAAGGTTACGAGAAAGGTTAAGCAGCTTCAACCCAGAAAACTGATTCCCGGCTCGTATCTACAGTTCGGTCGAGTTGGAGAAGTGGACCTCTCATAGATTTTTCTTGCAAATAGATTTTTCTTCGAAGCACACGAGGATGGTTGTGAGGAAAGAGATACGGATAAGATCAGCGTGAGACACGAAAGAGTAAAAAAAAAAGATAAAAAGGATGAACAGATTTTGGCGCATTTGGCGTTATTGAAATAAAACTTCTGTCTAGATTTATCTCCAAGTACTTACGTCACTTCTCGTTGAACATAAGTCACGTAGAAAATACATAGACGGCTCGAAACTCTCGAAGCTCATTCCGATGTTGCTGATAATCCAATGCTTTTATTAATTAAGATTAATTAAGGTTGATTAATTGAGCTTAATTAAGATTGAGTGAGATTAATCCTGAAAGGTTGCGACGTATGTAGCGAAAAAATTTGGCCATTGATCTGAAAAGAAGTTCGTTCTATCTTCTTTTCTTTCCCTTTAATTTTATACGATCGTAAAATCACGAATCGACATAATCTTCGATGTGCGTCTGTCCCGCTGGTCCGTTTGAAATAAGACAGCCCGTCAATTCGAGTGAGGCCTTCGGGAATGCAACGAATCGATACCGTCGTCCGACCCCACCGTCGTCGTGCTCGACGTGAAAGGCAAAGTGGATATGCAAGCGGCTGCGTCGTATCTCCATTCATCTGCATACAAGCCGAAGTCCTCCATGGAGGCCAATAGACCGAGTCCTCGGAATCCCCGCAGAATCGACTTGCAGAACTCCCGGCTCCTTTGACATCAGAATTATTGTGTTCTGACGCTCTACGGTATGAATCGATAAGGTTGTCTGAGTTTTTTTATTCCTTCGCCCTTTAACCTAGTGAAATTCTTCTTCCCTCTCTTTCTCTAAAGTATCTCTTTTTTTTCTCATTGTACACAGATTCCGTGTCGATCCCTCGAGGATCCTGACGTTCTTTGGATTCTTTATATCGTACAAATCAAATACCGTATCCTGCTGCTTTTCGATACATAGAATCTTTGCTCAGATAATCGATTTCTTAACCTCTAGATCCTTCGGAAAAATCTTGAAAAATTATATTTTTAAATTCCAACATAGATAATATCTAGGAGACATTTATAAAGCCATATATTCCATAAATTTTTTGAGGCCCACTTCTACCAATGCAAACTCACTGTAATCTCGATTTAATTTATTGTTCACTTTTCCCTAATTCTTAGAAGAAGATAAAAGGTAAGTTAGACCGAGATTGAAGTTAATTTACACTGGTAGAAATGAACGTAAAAGTCGAAGTGATAAGTAGTGATAAGTAGTGATAAAGAAACCGTGTGAAGACCTTTCAGGAAATCTTGCAATGAGAGATTACTCGCTTCTCGTTCCTTTGACACCGAAGTTTACGCTACATCCTTGAGCTTTACCGTCGGTGCAGCGAAGGATACTATGCACGGGCGAGCTTATCCCTTTCCGTACTCCCTATGCTTCGTCCTTTCTCGATAAGGGTCAAAGGCGAAACAAGGGTTAACGTGCTCTGTGCATCCCTATCGAGACACAGACGTTAACCTTTGCCGAATCCTCCCTCATGCGCCGTCACTCTCCTTTGAATACGGAATTGTTCTGCGATTGGCCACGACGTGAGATCTCCGTTTGGCTTTGTCCAAACATTATTCTACAGGTTCTGTGTTACGGAGTAAGCTATATCATGATACTTCCCGACAATAGATTGAAATGGTCGTTTAGAGGAAACGTAACGATACGTATAACGAGGGCTGATAATGTTGTCACACTCACGAGTAGAAAATAGAGAACTTTGATGTGGGCTGAGCAGATAGATAAACTAATGGCATTACGTAACCACACGCCGTCAATCGTTATTTGTTGTTTAACACTAATGAAGCCATTTCGGCTCTGTTAATCAATTCCAATTTCTTCTTTTTTGTACTAAATTGGAACAATTAATTCCTCACTACTCGTGTGGAGGATGTCCAGGACACTCCAACCTTCCTTCCAACATCCCTTAATGAATTTGTACATAATTTTTTAAAATTATATTTAACGCAAATTCTTTTACAATTAAAAAATATATTGCATTTATCTTTATCGTAATCTTTACATATCTTTATTGTAATATAAATGGCGTAATATTGAAAATATGTGAATACAAATAATATTTTAACGTTATATTTGTATAATATTTTAATATTATACAAATATAATATCAAAATAAATTATTCATTGAAACAAAGATGGAAAATTGCCAATTTGGCATTTTCGACAGTTTTAGCGGGATACTGTCGGCGATTCTGTAGTGTTAAAAGTACGCTTCCTTCATTCGACAAATTAATTGTAGGACGACTGTAATTTGATTTTAAAAGATCTAAGAATTTTCAGGCTGAACTTTTTTACGCGAATGATTTTCGTCCATCATAGAGTGAAAGAGTAAAGATCGTCGCGTGGAATGTTAACTTTCATCCGTGTTGCCAGGCGAGAAAAAGGCCGTCGATGAAATTCAATTAATCGATATTCGTCCACGTTAAAATGCGGAAACGATTGCCGTGCGCGCTCTTGGATGAATTTTTTTTCGCAATCCCGTGGAACGCGCGGCACGCTCGACCCTCCGCCACAAAGACAGCGTAATCGATATTGCGGATTTTTAAAAACCTGGGATGTCGAGGGAGAGAAATGAAAGAGGAATTGTACGTCGATCTACCTGGAATTTAAGTATCTCAAGATCGCGGGAACTTATGCAGATACGGTACACGCATCATTAATATGCGTGCAAGCCGTTAAATTATGCAATGATGTATTCGGTACGTAACAACTTCCGCAAGGAATTCTGAGAAATGGTGGAATCAATATGCAAGGCACGTAGTCTTGATCGTTTAGTGACAAGGGAATCACATAAACGATAAAAAATGCCGTTGAATAAAAATTTGTGTAATCTCTGGATAAAGATAAACGATACAAATTTTTTAACTGTAAAACAATTTGCGCTAAATATAATTTTTTTTAATGTGTATAAATATAATAGCATTCATTTAAAGAATTTAAAAGCCCGGAGTGCCTGGACTCTCCACACGAGTAATGCAAGGTTAATTTGTCTTAATTTAAACTTAGATACTTATTTCATATAACAATATATTATTGTTAGAGCATACCAAGCAACTTTTGCATTTTTTTCCTATATTTGAATATGTAGTTGATAATTTTAATATTCTTGAATTTTGAAAATGAATGAATAATCTCTTTAGGAACAAATTTTTGAAATTGAAAATAATTTAAGTTTTTGTTTAGTTACATTTTATTCAATTTAAATACATAGCGAGTTAAATAAATATTACATTTATTGTGACTATTATTTGTTTTTTCTTTGTTAGTAATATTAAAATTAAAAAACAAACTAAACATACAAATATATTTCAATGTATTGAAGGGATTGAGTTGCAGGATAAAAACATGTAAAAACATTTATTTGGATATCAATTTATTCATTAATACATATACAATACGGTATAAAAATAGAATAACTCAGAAACAGATGTTCATAAATGATGCATACATAACAAGCTGTGAGGGCAAATCAAACAAACAATCAAACATGCGATATTATTGTTACGTAAGGCGCTTTACATGATCCGTCTTCCTTCGAGAAGTCTTGATGAAGCCGAGGAACTGTAGAGCGGCGACCGCTTGAGTAAACCGAGCTCTGAATCCCCGTTAAGGATAAGTTACTACATGATGAAATGTAAGATAACACGTGCGAATTATTCAAACTACGTAGGTATCTAGTTCGCGGAAGTTACGTCTACGATCCTCGCATTAGGAAGCGTGATATGAATTTCAAAGGCATGGCGCGGGTAAGACAAATCTCAACGAGTACCGATCACGTTGAGTGCACGATAACTGCCTTGTGCGTTCGCGGAAACTTTTGTAAAGGATACTGTAATAGCGGATTTACGTCGCGTTGCTGCAAGCAAATGTATCGAATATGTCCAATGCATCATGAAGTTTAAAAAGTTTAGTATTCTAACAAGGAAAATGTAAAATAATTCATAAAATATAACAATATTATAAAGAAAAGTGTAAGAATAAAAAAATGTAAGAGTTGAATCTCCACACTAGGGAAAATTTTATGAATCCTCCGAGACTTTTAGAAAATCTTAATTCTTCTTATATTAAACGTTCAATATCTCGACGTCATTAAATCTCGGCGGAATCTATGGAGGAATCTATGAAGTTTTAA
>NW_011627351.1:0-132500 GCF_000204515.1 Acromyrmex echinatior | reverse complement strand
ACGATAAAATCATATTAATCGTATGTAATGAAGTAATATGAAAAATTATTCATGTGTTATCGGACCTTATCTTGTCGGATTTGATAGAGAAGTATTGCTTTAATTTGGAGTATGAAAATAGTTTAAGTATGCTTCATAACGTTACATGGAAAGAATGATTTTGCTAAAATATTTAAAAATTTAGTTATAAATATAGATCTAAAAATAATTATATTGAACTATCAAAATAATTATGTAGGATACTTAAACTGGTTATCACAATGTCAAAAGTTTTGTCATGAGTTTCTTATATAAATACTTTAATGGCTCAACAAAATTATTTTTATAAATCTGTATTTATGTATAGTTAAATTTTTAGATACTTCAAAATCATTCTTTCTTTTTATGAGTTAAAAATATTATATTTTTCTAGCGCAAAGGATTAATAAGAACAACAATTAAGAAAATACGATTTTGCACATACCTCCTTTAGTTGCATACGATTAAGTTTCTCTTCCACACTGATGATCTCGGAAGTCATTGTGGTGCTTAAATTAGCTTCTCGAATCGTCTTGATGTGTTTGTTAAGATCGATTTTAATTTTCTTAATTTCTGAATCTTTGGAATCCTCGACAATTTTTATAACAGATTCGAGTTTCGAGAGGAGTTCCTCCTTCGATAAAAATCCCAATAATTTCATACAATCTTTGTATTCGGAGGATTCTGTGAGATCATTCGTGTAAACCGCTTTGGTGTAAATTTCCCGCAACTAAAATAATTGTTCCATAATTCCGATTTTTTTCAACATACCGCTTTCTTGCGTAATAAAATATCTTCTGAATCAGTAAAGCGTTATATTACCTGTTTACCCATTGGCGAGCCTGGCAGTGATGCAACCATGCAGTGCAAACATCTCAAAACAATTAAAAATTGATTCATAAATTTATGAAATTTATTTAACAACTGTTCCAACAATTCCTAAAAAGCAAAATTTAAAAAATAGTTTGGAAATGCATGAGATTACCAAAAATTATGTACATTAGTAACAAATCTGAGACATTAAAAAGTCGTAATTACATCTGTTGAATAAAAGTTTTATTTCTATTAAAAAATTTTCCATCCTTTCAATTTCCAATATAAAGTAGCTTAATGGACTGTTACATTAAATTTTTCAATAGCGTAAATTTCATAATTACATGTTATTTAAAAGGTATCACTTCGTTACTAATAGCTATAATTTTTGCAATCCTTTTTAATTCTCATAAATGAACTATGCAAACCATGAATTCTTTATCGCTGAGCTTTTTATCTCCACTCGCATTCGACGTCTTCAAATATTTAGCGATAGATGGTAAACTTTTAATTTCCGCGATATTTTCAGTAGTGAGTTCAGATATTTTTTTCTTAATGTCTTTTGGTTGACAGCAAAGAGAATTCATATCATTTTTGTAAAAATGTTGTATCATGCATATCTAAAAATCATCATAATTTATAATAATCAGCCGATTGTCGACTTATTGATTGGATTTCTGATTGCTCGTTACCTTGTAATTTTGTAAGAAATTATCCACCGAAAAATCGTAAAACAAAAAAATGTCAGTCAGCAACTGAAACGCTCGGCCGATTAATTTAAATGGAATCTTTGTAGAGAAAACAGTGTTCTCCAATATATCGGCTAGGGTTTTGACTTGCGTTTGCGTATAGAATACCTAAATAAAGAGCCGAATTATTTATAATCATCGCGCAAACATTTACATTGGACGTCAAAATATTTTTGTTTAACTTGCCTGCACGACTAACTTCGACGTGACGTCATATGTCAATGATTTATGCACGACGTGCAACGTAGTCGCGATACCGAAAATGAGTACGAACTTCAATGTACTCCTATACGAACTGAAAATTATTTATTCATGCGAATATTCCTTTCAAGATTCGTGTAATTTTTTAACGTATTGTGCATGCATTGTAACGTTTTCAAGAATACCTCAACACCAGGATAAAATCGTGTAATACATTGATGGGGAAGCTTTCAAAGTCCGGCAAAATTATAATTAAAGGATCCTCCGGATCGTGATATTCCGCAAATATATTTTTTAAGACACGCATAGTACATTGACTTTTGCGCACTTCAGGAACATGATTCTAGGAATAATAATTTATTTAAAGATTGCACAATAGAAACTGCTTATTTCTATTTACATAGTGCTATCACCACGAAACTAACCGATTCAGATTCACTGCCTGATTCAGCTTCAGAATTTGAATTTTTATGAATAAATTGATATACAGTGTCTTCGATGATGTTTTTCACGTTGTTACAATTTCTGCTACAAATCATTGCTAAGTGTGGCGTTATTTTACTAAGCTTGGACACTACGGTGTCGAAAAGCGTCGTATGATCGGGGACATTTACTCCTATAATTTTAATTCAATTACTTGTTAATATATTTGTTAAAAATCATTGAAGAAAAATATTAGAAGCCTTAAAAATATTAGAGAAAAAAATCCTTAATAGGTAAAAATTACTTCAATATATATTTTGAAGAGATTTTTAATCGATTTTAGTTTATCTAAATTTCGTGTTGAAAAAAATGACAATATTTTATAAAAAATGTGGCGTTTGTTTTCACCTGTTAACAAAATAGCCGTAGCTATTTCGTGGAATGATCCATTCAATGGAGTCGCTTTTATTTTCGACACGAAAGACTCCAAATTGGATATAACTTGTTGGAACATTTTCGATCTGACATTCTGAAATATTAATGTATTCTGTTAAATATTCTGCCATTTGATTGAAATTTATAGCTAGTGCTAACACACTAGATACAGTTATACCTCCGCAGCTTGCTCGATATATCTCCATGTTTCGTCATACGCGACATACCAGGGTTCATTAAAATATGCCGGGCATTTAACTTTCTTTTTCTTTTTTCCAATTTTGTAACTTCCTTTGTATGCGAATACTCCCTAAAAGTCACGTTCAATATTATATTTTTAATTAGCTACGATTCTCTGTTACACCAATCCTAAATTGACGTTATTATTCCTCTTGTCATTATAAAATTAAACTGTGACTAAATTACATTAGTATTAATTATAAAAATCATTATGCATTGAATTACATAATTAGAGAAAAGAAACTAATTTTTTACGTATTCCATACAAAATAATCTTTTCATCAATTGCCAATTGGCAATTATCATTAATTCTGTCTATTAATTTTATTCATTTATTAATTTTATTTACATATTTTTGTTCCTACAATTTCAATTCATTTATTATTTATCGAAACTTATTTTTTTTTTAATTCTTAAAAACATTAGAAAAATCCTTAATTGGCAAAAATTATTTCTAGATATCTAATCAAAATTAATTTAATTTCAATACCCATATGATTTTCAAAAAATTAAATATTTTAAACGCCAATTTTTAAAGAAGCCAAAAGTAAAAAATTATACAGACATTAATTACAAAGGCAAAAATAATGCGAGAATAACAATAGCATTCTTCGATAAACTTTTAAAGCGTGCGAAAGCGACGGACTATGAATCATTATTCGGCATTTCGGCGCGCTAACTTTACACTTTGAGGTTAAGCCGGCGATAGCAACAGGTTGCACGTGTCGTATCGCTTACCTTGGATAGAGAAACGTTCTCCATTCTGCGACCGGCGTCAACGTCACCGAGATGCCAGGTATATCCGTCTTCTATCACACAAATAAAAGAAACGGCAATTATTCACAGCACGTTGCGAATTGACGCGAATAGGCGCGGAGTCACGAACAACCATCTGCGTAGTCGAACTAAGCCGAACGCAACTAAACATAACCGAACACAGCAGCTGTCAGCTGACACGAAAATAATATATTTGTGCCGCTAGCTGGCGCCATGTACTGATGTCTGCTAGAGTTTCTATAGTTACACATCTTCGCACGATCACTAAGCTCAGCAGGACAGTTCAATAATGAATACTCATATGTTTGATGATGTATATATACCACGTGCATTCCCATGAACAATAATATGATAAACATTTAAGAATAATGGAAACAAAATTTAAATTAATTTAAGAATAAGGTATGTATTTGTGTGAATTTTTTATGAAAATTCAATTTAATACACTGAAAAAGAGTACTGAATTTATTAAATATTTATTTGAATAGTAATAATGAAATATTTACTAAATATAAATATATATATTTGTGTAATTTAAGTATAATTTTTTTTTAATAAATGTTTATTTATTGTAAACAGTTACTTCGTTAGTACTATTCAAATGTATAATAAAATTTTGTAATTTTTTTTTTAGTGTATTGTATCAATTTAATATTGGAAATTACTTATTATTTTGAGTGTTATACGACAATGTTTTTAATATTCTTAATACCTTTAATATACAATACTTTCAATATTTTTAACAAAATACTTAATAAAATAAGTAATTAATCACTATTGTTCAATATTAAATTATAAGTAATGAAGCAGAAATGAAAATTAAAGCTCATTTTTTATTTATATTCTTTAATTTATTAATTAGTTCTTAATCTTTAATTAGATCTTTGTCTTTAATTATATGCATTAATTTATTGCATTAATTATTCGGGAATTCATCGATCAAAAGTATGTCCTGTGCATTACCTTGATTTATTTCTAATATAAATTCAAGTAAATATATATATATAATAAAATTAAAAACAGAGAGAGATGTTTTTGAATAAATAAGCAAACAATTTACTTATAATGTATTATATAAGAATATTACGATAAAAAATAACGAATTTTAAATCTTTAAATTTTTATAACGAGTTAATTTGTCTTACCCGCAAAAGTTTTTTTCAAATGATAAATTAATTAATTTTCCTTAATCAACAAATTAAAAAGGAAGTGCTACATTTTTTCCCTTTTTCTATCTATCATTATTATTTCACAGACATACTAAGTACCTACTTCTGAAGAAGTACTTTTCTCTAGAATCTGGCTATATCATTTCTGTCGCATTTGAATAAACATTCAATAAAGCAACAACGCAATTCGTCCTCATCAGACGTAACCGACGTGCATGTTCGAAAGTCGGATTCCGGCTACGGCGAAAGGGGACAGAAGAGACGTCAGGGTGAAGGCAGGAGGGTTGGGGGATATAAATCGATGCGCAAGCAGCTTTGCGCGAGTTGTTCTCGTTTTGCGGTCGGCCGTAGCACCTGTGCCCTGCGTCGCCCGCCATCACGGGTGGCGGGGTAGAAAATAAATGCGAATCGATCGGCAGCTTAATCATTCGGGCAGTCCCCCGCCTTCCTCTCTGCGCCCTTCTCGTTGAAAGAGCAGCGGAAAGGCTCGGCTGCTGGGACAAAATGTTCGCGAGAGCCCCTACCCGAAGCCAGAGATATTGCCCTCTGAAAGGCATACATACGCCCTGCGCGACTCGATCACGGCCGTATAAAGCACTCCAGTGGCGCAACAAGAAAAATGCGCCGGGAGACGCGCTATAAAAATCCAGTTGGCGCGAATAAAGCTCTATTTCGATCCGCGGTAATACGATCACTGCTTTTAACCAATTTCCAAACGTGCCTTGCATAAACGTGCCATCCCGACTTATCCGACTCGGTGATTCGCAAAAATTCTGCTTTTGTGATGAAACTATCAGGATGATCTAATAAATTAATTTAGCAATTTTTCATTGCACTACACTGGTAAAAATGTGTCATGAAATTTTTAATGCGTTTAATAAGTTACACAATTCAAATTCAATTTTGTGACACTAAATTAAATTTAATGTATCTGCAACTGAAAAATATATATTTGTACATGTACATGAAAATTACATATACTTTTCATAAAATTTTACGAAGTTTGGTACATTTTTTATTAAATTTTATGTAGATTTGCAATTTGAAATTTAATATAAGTAAACGTTAATTTAAGTTACTTATAACTTTCATTTTCATTGGCAACATTAAACATCTTTAATGTACCTTCTTGAAATATTACATGTGACGGAAGTAAATTTCTTTTTTTTTTAACAGTGTAAATTATTCGAGATAACAATAAATACTCGAGATACAATCTATTTGAGATACAATAAGTTCACAAAATTCTAACCATCCAAGAGAGAACAATACATATAACAAAATCTGTAATAAAGAAGTAATAAAGAATAAAAAAAATGAATGGAAGAACAATACAATCAATTTTCAAAATTTCTTTTCTTTTTTAGCTGATTTTTTAAAAACTCGATTTTCTTCTTAAAAAATTAGGACATTTAGAGTAACAGCAGGATGGAACGAGTATATCGTTTACACTCAAATTCACACACGCGTAGTGTTTCGTAATATATTGAAGCTACAACGCTTTCTGTATGCGCTTCGCGTATCCCCTTCCGAAGCTTCTCACCTAGCGGAAGAATGATCAAGCATGCAACCATTCAGGGATGATTGACGAGGCGTCACGGAGATATAAAAGCGTTATATGGCGTGGCACGATGCGCCATTCTAGACTAGAGCAGTGAACTTCTCCGATATGTACGTACAGGATAAGCTAGAAGTCGCTTCACGTTGAAGAATTGGCGTATCGAAAGAAATTTATCTTAATAAGGTGTACGTCGCGAAAGAGCTGCCTGAGCATGCGGCTCTTCTGATAGAGGAATCATTATACGTAAAATTTGTTTTCAATATGCACATAGTATATTAATGGGATTATATACTCATAGTATATATACTCTGAGGAAAAAATATCGTCCCCAATAGATTGACAGCCTCATCCTGTATTATCGCGTAACTGCATTGTTATATATCGCGAAAAACGACTCTTGCTATAAACTTGCCAACTAGCTTTGACTTTTACACCTCGAATCGCAGCCATCAAACGTTACTCTGGCAACGTGATGAGCGACTTCTCCCGATGTCGTAATCGTCTAGTTCCAGCGATTTATATATATGACGGTGGATCATAAACTTTACGATTACCCTAGTGCGCCGTTTTATGCGCGAATCGTCCGAGTTCCTCGCGTGCGAATTACCGCCGACGTAGTTACGCGCGTTAAAAAAGGTTCCCGTATTTTTCCGTCTGCAGTGCACGAACGACTGTTCACGCAGTCGTTAAAAATTTGAGAAGATAAAAGTACGTGAGAATTTAAGATGCGAAAGAATCCAAAGAAATTAAAAAGTGTCGAAGTAACACTTCCTCGAACTGGCGGTTCCAGACAATATATTATATATCTAAAGGCGTCATAAAGACATCATAAAAGTTACGGTCTACTTAATACTACAAATTCTTCGAAGCATTTTTTTATTAGACAATTAATAAATTATTTTTTATTAGACAATTAACAAGTTATTTTTTATTAGACAATTAACAAAATTTTTTCTTTGATTGATCAATCAATGTTTTCATTCGTAGTGGATCGCATCTGACATCTTTTGAGATATACATGTTTATTTCCAAGCATTGAATTCTATTTCTGTTTTCAAGAATCACAGGAAAAAATAGTAAGTTATCTAGGTTTAAAAGTAATTTTACATTTGTAATTTTTTTGTAGAACCTAAAAGATATCTAAAAGATATTAAAGACATTGCATGTTGTCCGATATGTTTAGCACGAAATAAATTTTCGAGTCGCGAATAAAACGTCGCTTTGTCGTGCAATTCCATAAGAAACTCGCGGACGAGGGGAATTATTTTTCGAAAGGAAAATGCCACTCGAATCGTCATCGCGCTGTCGGGAGAACGAGATTTTACGGCGTCAGCTTTCTTGTTCTGGAAACTTTCGCGGGATAAAACGGCCGGTGGTTTACGAAACGGGGACTCAGTTCCTAGCGTTCGTAATGAGCGTCATTGTTGGCAGTACTACCGCCCAGTCGCTTTCTTCCTCGAGGAGATTGGACTTTCCCAGCTTGCGAGGAACGGTACATATACTCGCTTGTGTCGTGAACAGGGCTGTTCTTAGGAACTACAATACCCGTTGCCACGATATTCAATAGGTCGCACTCAAGGGAGGCGTGCACATTCTCATGCTAAGATAAGAGCATGATAGGGTAGAATAATTTCCGTTTGTTCGTACACCAAAATGCAATTTTAATTCTGAAAAATGTTGAAATTTAGTACAGAGGATGGCTTATATCTGATTGCCACTTACTTAATAAAATGATGTAATAAAATTCTCTACCTATAGATGTTTAGTACTTTAAATTTTATTTGTCTTTTTTAAGATTTTTGTTTGAAGTTCAAACAACATACATACATCTTATCTTTCTATAAGCTTTTCTCCATCATAGTTTTTACGAGAGAAACGTGTGATATTTATTACAAAACATATCCAAAGAAAATTGTTTTGAAGATTCTTGTAAACTAAAAGATTAATAAAATGCATTACAAAAAAATTTGAGAGAGAATTTTAAAAAATGTAAGAAAAAATATTTTACTTTCGTTAAAAATTCGATTAAGCTTCTATCACAGCTGACTTTCACATCAAATAACAATAGTAGGGATGTGTCTCTTTCCCCCGTTCTCTATTATCCGTCCGTATGAGAGAAAAAACCTCAAGATTACGAGGACGTTCTCCGGTAACGGGATAATAAAGCGACGAGCATTGTAGCTTCGCCGTGGACTTTTTGAAGTTGCTCTATCTCCAGCTCTTCTATCCCATTCGCCATTTACGTTATTTTCAGCGTTTTTCTTCGCATATCCTTCTCTCTCTTTCTCTTTCTCTCTCCCTCTCTCCGTTTCTCTTCCTTTGTCTCTTTTCACCGAGAATAAAAATCTTCAGGAACTAAAAACTTTGCAGTCTTGAAGAACTAAATCGATCCTTGTGGTAGCCTGAACTTTAAGTAGCTCTTTCGAAACGCATTCATCTTCAGAACAATAAAAAAAGAAACATTTCAAACATTCAAGGTATTTCTATGAAGCTACAAAATACTAACAAGATATCGTCTTTATTGATTTTAGCGAACCGGCCTTTGACAATCGAGGAGCTGAGGGATTCAATATCTTCCGAGTTGGAGGGCAACCCACCCCTGTGGATCACCAGGAGACCAGGCAGATACGGCGTGGACGTTTACATTAACAACGCAATGATCCTCTTGGAGCAGAGCAATTTCCAGTCGAAATTGAAAGTTAACGGCGACACCATGACTCAGGTAAATATTTATCGATATTGTCACGCGTTTATATTTTAGTATTTGTAAAGTTAGTGAACTTCAAAATACCTGGATCTATTATTTTTAATGAAATTTAAATAGCGTTGTACGGCAAAATAAATAAGAAATTGGACATATATAAGCTCTCTAATGATCTTGTATATGTACAGATTATGAAGCAACAATCACTGCCGTTATACAAAAAAATATTGCTGTATACATCGCGCATTTCGCGATAAATTCAGTAAATCGCAAGTTTATCTCAAGCGTTTTTATTCCTCTCGCGTTCGATCTCCACTTTTCTGACCGATTTCCCGACCGTCCTGGTATGCCGGTGGCGGCTTTCTAACGAGCTTTTAATGAGCTTTACACGTTCACCTTAGCTGCGAGACCATTAGGCTGATGGATATCGCGAGCCTCGATAATGTCGAATGGCGCTTCCTGGCATTCGCACTCTCTCGCGAGAGTCATCAGCTCGGTTATCGATGGAACGTCTAACGGTCTCACAACTCCTTGCAAATTAAACCCGGTGTGTTAACGTCCGATTTATAATAATCAACGCGTTGAACTGTAAGTTATTTGAGAAGTACGGACGAACTCATGCCTCTTGTCTTTTAATTGAACATCGAACGAGAACGGCAATCAAAATGAGAATTTATTTAGGAAAGGATAATTGTCAAAGTTGGTAAAAGTTCGCATGTGCTAAATTAAAACCGATAAAAATTGATCTATTTTATTAAAAACAATAAAATAAATAGTAAATCTTTTTATCGATATTCTAATTTACAGCTCCAATCTATATTAATAAACATTTGTAATTTTGTTACTATTTTTCTCGTTAAAAATTAATATAACATTTAGTAACATTTATATTTCCAATGTTTTTATTTTAAAATGTATTTTAAATATTAACTTAAAATAAAATAATAAAAAGATATTTTATTATTATAGGGTTTTATTACTATTGATTCGTTACTACTAATTTTGTTTTTTTTTTAAACTCATAAATTGTTGATTTACTAATTAAAGCAAAAATATCCCTTTTTGCATAAAGTTATATGAATATATCTTAGTATTATATATTCGCTTTTTAATAGTTTTTGCTAATTTAATTCCATTGGATAAAATCGTGGAATAAAAACTGGAATTTATCGTAGTTTTTTTTCCACTCACTGGACTTTTCCGACCAACTCTGATAATTTCTCTTTGGAATGAATTTAAAAATTCAAAATTGGCATGTTATACGATGCATAGATTGCTTAAAATCTCGCATAAATCCGTTCCTTGAAAGGATAACCAATGCAATTCGACCCGATTTAGTGTACCGTGTAGTATTTTGCGCAAATGCAACCGAGTAAATTCGTTAAAGGTTCATGGGGACTCTATCAGACTGGAGTCTTTTTCAACTATCCGTAAATTCGTCGCCAATGATGTACCCCCTTTTCATCGTATCTGCTGGCTGATTTGGGTTTTCGGTCTCGTAGGGAAGGCGGATCTCATTTCAGGTTACCAGACGAATCCTTTAATCTATAGTTAAAGTACCATCACCTGATGAAAATCGCACGGGACTAGTCGGGCTACGACTAATCCCTTCGACGAGCTCTCCTGCAGATCAATCTCTCTCTTGCCTCCCGGTAATATTAGGGAAACTTTTCTCATCCACTTAACCCGCAAGTTCCATTGCCTCGGCTACTTCCTGCTCGTTACCAGCGTATGAAAATATCGGTCTATAAATCGCGTCTTTCCCCCCATTTTTTAATAGATATGAGTTCAAACTAAGACAGAAACTACTATTCTTTCTCTATCTTCATGAAAAATCGTGTATGCATTAAATTACAAGGGAAAAATTTAGCGTTTCTACAATTTATTGTTATTTTCAAAGAATAAGAGAGAATTGTGAAAACATATGTTTAGTTCAATTTGATAGCACAGATAATTATAATGTATTATATCAGATTTTAATTTACATTTAATATAGCTAAAATTACTTCGTTAATGTATTTATTACATACAAATATCATGATAACAAGGATAACTGTGATGAGGAGCTGAATTGTGTGTAGCCAATTTGATGTAAAAACTATAATTTCCATGTTATACATTCCGCGAAAATTAGTGATAATGATTGATTGTAATATTATCATTAATAATTGCGAGTGCGTCAATTAGTCGCCGGATGGCGACGATACATTGCAATAACTTACATTAATCATTCGTAATTATTAATTGCACGATGATTCAATAATGCGTGTTTGATACGTACGTATAGTTAGACGAAAGTGAAATAATCATCACAGTCAATAGCCGCAATATATTAAATAATTACAGTATTAGATTGAAGTAAGATCTCAAATTATAAAAAGAGAAGAGATTATAAAAAAAATTATAAAAAGAGAAAGCGAAAAGGGGAAGAAAAGGAGAAAAAAAATTATATAAATGTTTTTATAACAAAAAAATTGTTTATAAACGATTTTCCTACAATGAAAGAAAAGATTGATTATGATATATCATTTCTAATTGTAGCAATCAATTTTTGGTTGCGTTAGCCTATTGAAATCCTGTACTAACATTGTACTAACATTGCGAATATGCTAACGCAACCAAAAATTAACTGCTGCAACCAAAAAGTAGCTGTTACAGTCAATTAAAAATGCCATACTTTATCAATTTATTGCAGCAGACAATCTTTTCTTTCAGTGTACCTAATCATTTAAAAATGTTTTATTTTCAAAAAAAAATATATATATATAATATTAAACTTAATTTCATAATTTCTTTCTTTATTATATAATACTTTTATTCAAAGATACTACTATTATTCAAAGATTCACTTTACTGCAAAAATTCAATATGTTTTTCTAAAGCTTGTGACTTATATCGAACTTATATCAATACCTAATTTTATAGAGAAATCATGTACATTTTTATCCTGTAGAACTGTAGACCAGTGGAGACATAAAAGTGTTGCAAACTCCTTTTCAGCGTATATATGACTATAATAGGAAATGTCTCAACAATAGAACGGGTCAGCGATCCGTTTTCAGTTGGTGCTCGCTCCCACGAGCACGTTGCATATCTATCAACTTGAGAATAGATTTATGCGCATTGTCCCCATTCGTATACCCGATAGACATACGTATTCCATTATCCGTCGTGTCTCAGATCGCAAGGAGTTTCGAGTTTTACAGAAAAATATTCCGTCAAAATCTTATCCCCTTTATTGTGATGCATTTTTTACCGAGGTTTATCGCAAAGAATTATTCGATATCGTCGAAATTTTTTCGTATGATAATGATTGGAACACGTTCGTACTTCAATTTGAGTATGTTATATCATTTTTAACTTTTGAATTCTGTTAGAACTAACGAGAAATGTTGCTGGAAATGCGATAAATTATTGGCATGACACTTTTTTTCTAAGTTCCGTGATCTTCTATTTAAGTCTATTAAAGTCTAGTTAAGTTCTATTTAAGTTTATTTATTTCCTCTACATGGAAAAAAACACAGCTGAAAACTTCACTGATTCAGCAAATCTACAGTCGTAACATACAGACAGTCAATTTTCTATGTTAAAATAGCAAAGTTGACAGCTGAATAACATTAGCTTGTTAAACCATTAAATCTTCTTAGTTATCGATGTTGAATTCGCGTAGTAAATTATAGATTTGCTGTATCACCCAATTAATTTTTTTTCCATGTATTAAAATTGATAATTGTTAAAATTTTGTTTTCGAATACATACAGGGTGGTATAAAATTACCGCACCACCCATCCTGAGCAAGTAGAGCAGACTAAATTGAGTCGAAAAGTACTCTACTCTCTATTTTGCAATTTTCGCAATGATTAAAAATCGCTATTGGTCTTCAATAATTGTTTACTCACATACTATCAACAGAAAAACAGTAAGAGATAAAAATTATTTATTTTTTTCCCATAGAACTCTGAATTTTTTTAGAATTTTTTATCAACTTTTTAATAGTTTTCTTTTTACCAACATGAGAAAATATGGTACTAAAAAATTCTGAAAAAATTCTGAAAAAATTCTCAGAACTTTATGAGAAGAAAATAAATAATTTTTATCTCTTACTGTTTTTCTGTAAAGTTGATAGTATTTGAGTAAAAAATTATTAAATATTAATATTTAGCGATTTTTAGTAATTAATCTTGTTAACTATTGCAAAATATACAGGACTTTTCGACTTTAGTCCGCTCTATCTGCTGGGTGATATGGTAATTTAATGTCACCCTGTATATTGATACAACTCGAGCAGTCCTAATAACTGAGCGTTTTAAGATGACTTTACACGTTCAATACTTGTCAGTTTTAACAAATACTGACAATATTATACTGATCGTGTGCGGTTAATATTGATGGATTGATGTAGAATATTGATGACAATCTAGATTTTGATTATCGCTTTATTATAGGATCTATGTCACAATATGTCACAGTACAATAGATAATGTACGTAAAACATATTTTTAACAATACTGATCGCATAAGATTGTAAAAAATACTGAAAATATTGATGCATGTTATCAATATATTACTGATTCAGTATTATTGATTAGTATTATTGACGCGTTTAGAGTCTATCTTTATAAGTTAGTGGAACAAAGTGAGCAGAATCAATTCAAATTAATATTTTTATTTGTATTAATATTTTTTATTTGCTCATTTGTCACTGAAAAGTTATTGAAAATGTTTGTTGCTTTGTAAATTTAAAAAAAAATGATGTTCCGCTAAAGGAAGATTAAGTTAGCGGAATAATATACATATTGCGACTTTCTACTTAAAAATAACGTAGGAATTTGTTGCTAATTCGTGTAGAAATATCTAAATTTAAAATCCGTTACCTACGAAATAAATGAAAATAATAATGAAAAATCTCTTAGCGTGCAGGCGGTACAAAAATAAAATACGGCAGTAAAAAATTTGTTACTCGCTTTAATTTGGTGCAGAGATATTTTCTGAATTTGTTGCTCACGAAATATAATGGTTACGAATTTGTTGCTTGCTAAATACGTATAACAACGAAAAGTCTCTCAGCATTTAGGCGGTCCAAGAATAAAATACAAGTAAAAAATTCGATGTTATTTCGCTTAAAATTGAATGCTGAAAAGTTTTTCGTTATTATTTACATTTATTTTGCAAGTAACAGATTCGAAATTTGGATATTTTGATAGCAACAAATTAACAACAAATTTCTACTTATTGTTGAGTATACAATTTCGTTTTTGTAGATATATATTATTCCGCTAACTCTTAATCTTCTTTTAGCGGAATATCATTTTTTAAAGAAATTGACACAGCGAATTTTTTCTTTGGTAATTTTTTAGCAACAAATAAAAATATTAATTACAATTGATTTTGGTCATTTTGTTCCGCCAACTTATAAGATCCATCGCATCTATTTATCTATAATAGAGGAGACGGGATCTCGTTGGCACAGTTTTCACAATTTCGTTTCTGGCATTAGATTTTTTTTTAAACAATTAATTATTGTGATTAAAATATATCAACAATTTTCATACCAGTAATGATTCCATACACTGTATAATTTCTTTACAATAAATAAAATACAGGCATGCTACATTGTAGTTAACTTGCTCCGATATATGTGGGGTAAATTAATACATATCACAGTATAAATTGCCTCTATAATAAACTGTATATTAAATTAACAAAAACGTAAGAAAAGTAATAGAAATAAAAATTAGATATTAGGATAGGACTTTTCTTGTTAGTAAAAATTGTATCTTTCAAAATTATTTTGTAATGATCAAATAGCAAAATGTTATTACAGAAAAACAAGTGTGAATTATTTTAATTCTAATATAGAAAAATATTTCTTATTTTAATAGAAATATTAAAACGTTTTATCAAAATTAAATTGTAATTGAATGTTCACACGTGCAGTATAACGAGTTTTCTTATGATATGAACCAACGTATCCCATTCTTGCACACATCTAATTTTGATTTTATTATAACAAATTACCATTATTATTCAAAGTAACATATTATATACTAACAAACACTTGTTTTTTAATAATACATCGCTTAGATTTGCTTTCTTAAACCGAAGGATTAATATGAAATTATGAAATGCTCAAAACCTTACTTGTCTGCTCTTGAATCAGACTTTTTTCTTTTTTTATTGTTTAATACTTGTTTGATTTAAATGAAACTTGGAGAGAAGTATCTATGTTGTAAAAATATTTTGCAGTAACTTTACTATTGTTTCCTTTATCATAAATACATAAACGGAACGCAATGCCAATTTGCCTCTTATGCCAACGAGTCTCGATCTCCCTTACATGTCGATTGCCTCATTAAATTTAACTTGACAAATTTGGCACTGCTGTCACGACATATATAGGTATTCTCCTCGCGAGTTTTACGCAAACGTTCTCCGGCCTTCTACGTCGATACGTTGCAACGCCGATCGCGTTGCAATTCAACGAATGGCTCTCTCGTAACTGTCTGTTCCGGCACTTTATGATTATGGACACTGTATTTACGATACACCGAATTAGAAATATAGTTCGAGCCGATGCGCATTTTAAGTCCGCCGTAATAACTTACAGTTAATTCCACCTTATCTCTTATGCATCGAATTAATGTTTTATTGGCGAGAACGTGGCCTACATTCTTTGATCCAGTTCACTAAGCAAGTGATTCGTTTTTCGAATCAAAGCGCTCGATCTAATCAATTTTTCAACAATCATTATCGTTCTCGATACATTTCAGTATTCGGAAATTCAGTTTATAGGGAGATATTCGTAGAAGTTTAACTAGGGTGCCTCTTTTTCGGAATTGCTTTATCGTACAATTTTTCCGAAGATATGGTTTTTATGATGTCTTAAGAAATCCTCTCCCGAGCTTCGATTTCCTGACGGACGCACAGGAAGTCGAGATAAAAGGGGAGAACGTGAGAAGGAGGAGACTCTTCATCCCCGGAGTTATGGTCGGTTTTATTACGTCAGCCTGCTCGTAAGAACGAGAGGAATTCGAGAGGTTCCGATCCAATTTGGGAATATATTCGCAGATTTGTTGTCGTCCCTTCTGTCTCCGGAAGATACAATATATATTACTTCCTGCCGATCTAATGGTATTCCATTCAGTTTCTTGTAAGTACAGAAATCAGTCCGCAGTCTCGGCATAAATCTTGTTACCGAATCCTCTCTCCTAAATAGGAAGCTGCAAAAATTGTTTCGTCCCATTTCATTCCTGAACTTATTCTATAATCCGCGTCCGCAATCTAATAAAATACACAATTTGCAAATTGCTGCAGAGAACATCAAAATTTTAGCGAAGTTTGTCGTGCTGCAAAGAGAAAAGGGCGAGCCGCATTGCGCGAGGGATGGAAAAGCGAAAGAGAGGGAAGATAGAGAGAGAGAGAGAGAGAGAGAGAGAGAGAGAGAGAGAGAGAGAGAGAGAAAGAGAAAGATAGAGAGAGAGAGAGACGGTGTTTTTAATCTCAAAAGACGGTGTGGGTTTTGATCTCATTATACGTTCCTGGAACGCAGCCACCCCCTTGAGCCAGCGCCTCGCTCCTGTTTTCTAACAATCTAAAGAAATTCCAGTCCGAATAACTACACCGACGCCAGCAGGATCGCCTAAAGAGTTACGGTTAATGGAGGGGAAAAATACCGGGGTGGAATGACGGAAACGGGTTGCTGAAAGAGAGAGAGGGGGAGGGGAGAAGAGAGAGAGAGAGAGGGAGAGGAGATGCCGGGGGTGCTTGAGTCAGCATCAAGGAGTCAGTGGTGCAAGCAGTTTGTCCGCAAAGGGGAGAATTGAAAATCAGCCACCGCAAGCCCGCTGGTGGAATAGTTGCGAGTAAGGGATGAAGTTTTTCGCGGATGGTAGGGCATTTCGTATCGGACTTTGCGGGAAATAAAGATGCCAGTAGCTTAGTTGGGAACTTCATGTTGCCGTCAAGAGGAGAAGAAATGCTCGTAAACAGACCAATAGCGAGAACATAAAATACGTATTAAAATAACCGAAAGTAACCTTGAACGCGATAAAACTCGGATAAAGCATGTTTTAGGCGAGAAATTCTATCTGTGATAGAGTTTGAGAGAATTGTTTGTCTGGAATTATGAATGAAGAATAATATGAATTAAGTAATTGGCGGAAGACTAAATAAATATATCCGTAAAATCAGTATCTTTTAAAATTGATGAGAAAATTTTCATCATATATATAATTTTAATCCAATTATCCTTAAGTATTTTATCCTTAAAAAACAAGATAAATTCGAAAATAAGGGCAACCACCTGTATCCATCGTTAAAAATAAAAGTAAGATCTCAGTACCTATTAAAAATATATTTAAGATAGACACAGCCGATGGAATTTCACTGAAAATACAATAAGAAAAACAAAGTACCGCAAAGACATAGCGAAAAAGAATAGAAGAAAAGGTCATTCATCGTGGAGAGTAAAAAGAAGGAGAAGAGGTGGTAAGAAAATAAAGTTATCGGAGAAGGGATGTAACACAAAAATCGCGCCACTTCGTATGAGAGCCAACTGTATGTCCATCTCTCTTTTCTCTCTCTTCTCTCTTGCTGGATTCAATGAATCTCGGAGTGACCTTAAAGGAGATAATCTAATTTCCGTTCGCAATTTCTCCGCTCGATCATCCATTGACTCGTCGCCGTGCATTAACGAATTCCCAACCAAAATTCGATCGCAAGCGGGAGATCTCATGTTTTAAAGATTAATAATTCAATTTCGATTCACAGATTTGTGCCCGTCGCAATTTATAAGTGGACATCAGCCATCTGTACTGATTTCCATTAAGAATAACATTTGCAAGTCGAAAAGCAGTCGCGATTTCTTTTCCTTATTATACATTTTTTTTCATACATTTCGATGATAATTGAACGATGGAAAAGTACGGCAGTTTTTCTCAAGAAACCGGCAGCAGGTGGATGAAAATTAGCGCGATTTCTATACCGGCGATGACTCGCCGTCGCACGAAGCTACATAATTTGAAATTTTCCGCTTTGCATGGAATTACCCTTGCGCTCTCTTTTTCTCTCTCTTTCTCTCTCTCTCTCTCTCTCTCTCTCTCTCTCTCTCTTCTTAGCTTGAATATTCATGTGGAAAGAATGCGTTTGATTACTTAATAGTCGCGACTCGCCGCGCGTATAAAATTATTAACGTACGTCAACTGCAAACTTAAACGCTCCACTGTTCTTCTCGTTCCCCTCTTATGCTTTTGCACTAATTGAAAAGCAGGAAGGTTTTAACTGGAAACGTGGTCCATTATTTCCTAAATTTACGCAAAATGTTAAGTACTTCATTAAAGGGCTTTTCCCGAAAAATGTGACACGCGCCAGATATTTTAAGCGTAACGACTCGGAAAATTGTTCCAGTACAATTACAAATAACCGTGCACAGCAAACGATTGTAATACAAGTAGAATCATAATTAAACGATGATAACGCATCGATATTAATCGTACTATGATAAATCCCGGCAATAATTTTTCAGTGAAACACATCGGAATCAAATCGATTTTAATCTCCGCTTCGAAAACCATATCCACGCGAGTTTATCGTAAAAGTAATCGCATACGATAATTCATCGTTAACATGTGCACAGATCGTGATTATCTCGCGGTGGGGCGCCCAGGAGAAATAAACGAGCGCAAGCTGCTGTGTATCGAGATGATAACTCGTACCCGCGTGTACCATCCTCAACCGCGAATATGGGTAGCCAGGCTGATTAAGAAGGTACTCGCTCGGAGAGAGGTCGCGAATGGCTTGGCGCAACTATCGGTAAAGTTTAATTAGCGTTAACTTTACGATACTCCGCGGTAGGCCGACTGGTGGGTCGGTGTACTTCCCACTCGCGTGAAATTTGACAGTAACAAAGAAGCACGAGCGAAATTAATATGATCGAACAGGAACTTAGTATATCTTATCTAGGGTCGATACAGTATCCTGTTGCGATCGCAGAAATCTTACATTCTAAAAAATGTAGGTGTGAATTTAATATCGTACGATGTTTATATTCTTACTAACATGATGTTGATTTAATACCATAGGTGTAAATTTAATATTACATGGAGTATTGAAAAAAATTTCATTCGGTCATTTTTGGTCCAATAATTGATCTTTAATCAATGTCCGATTTAATGTTAATTTATTGATACAATAACTGAATTCATTTATACAGTTTTCTAGTATTTCTAGTATTTCTAGTAATAATTTTATAACCTAAATCATTATAAAAATTCATTGGATCAATTTTCATTAATTCAATGAATATTTTATTTACGTACAGTTTCAGTTCAATGAAGGAACGATTTTGCTGAAGTATCTAAAAATTTAGATATGTGAAAATAATTTTGTTGGGCCATTAAAATAATTATTATTTAGAAATCTCAAGCATGATATAAACAAAAAAAGCTTCATAAAGTTTTGACATTCCAGCAACTAGTGTGCCTAATGAATACAAAAAATTGAGCTTCAAATTGTATTTATTCAAAATTTTTACATAAAAAAAAATGTAATCATATATTCATTCAAAATTTGGGTTTTCAAAAAATATTTACAAAACAACCATGAATATTTAACGAGTATTCATATTCATTCAAACAAAATATAAACTGAAAAAAGCTCCAATAAACAATCGTTACCCTTAACCGGCACTTTGATGATTTTTAATAAAAAAAAATTAATTCTATTTATTTTTTGTGTGTCATTGTAATATTCAAATTTTATGAAGGAAACTTAGAAATTTTTAAAACTATTTTAGAAAGTAATACATTTTTAATTTATAAATATTTATTCGATGGAACGCCATACATATTCCGATATAATTCCGGTTACGTCACAATAATGTCATAAACATGTTATAAGAAATCTTGGACTCGTCATTCATTATGGTCTGTGGACATTAAATTCCGAGATATATTATTTATTTCCAATAAAAATATCTTTGTTTAATCTATAAGTGTAATCGTAGCCATTGTTTTTATAGATTTTTGTTTTCTCTTGCAGATTTGCAAGCTATAATGTGCAGATAATACAAAGTAAAAATGAATACGAAACGAAAATATTCAAAAAATATTTAAATTCAAATGGAATGAAAAAGTATTTATTCGTTTCTTGACGAATAAAAAAGAAGTGTATTTAAATAAGTATTTTCATTCATTTTTTATTCATTTATTTGAATATTAGGTATTCACCGGACACACTACTAGCAACCGATCAGTTTAAGCATTCTACGTAATTATTTTGATAACCCAACATTATTTTCAGATCTGTATCTAGATTTTTAGATATTTCAACAAACTTCAACTTTTTCATACATATTTTCAAACTTCTGATATAAAATCATCTTATGTTGATGTTTACATCAACCCAGTAAGAATTATATTTAACACCTAGACGTTAAATGAAATCCGCACCCATATTTTTGAATTAGACTGTAATGATTTCTCGGGTTTCAGTTAAAGTTTAAAGAAGCTCATGTACTCTGCGACTTCTAATGTCTTCTTGACATTTAGCTGTTACACAAAAAAATCAGACGCGTTACAGAGTAGGTAACCGCGCGAAAAATTAAGGATTCGTCCTGCGCTGGCGAACGTTCGATCTCTTCCTACCTCTTCTCCCCCGATGACTCGCGACCGCGAGCAAGATAAATGGGCGTCCTAGCTCGGCCCGTCTTATCCCGTAAGGAACACACAAACTTCGCTTTCCTCTCTCATTCTCGGTGAGTAAAACGATTCATTTCTAGCCAACCGCCATACTCCACCTCGCCGTCGTTGTCTTTTTCTGCGACTACGCTGGATAAATGGGACACGCTCCTTCGTTGTCTTTCTTTTGCTCCTCTTATCATACGATCTTCCACGTTACCCGCACTTCCTCCCCCCCTCCCCCTCCCTCTCCCTCAGAGAGCTCATAGGCGCCAACTTTCCGTACGATCGTACGGATCTTCTTTTTTCCCCCTCCCCCCTCCCCCCTTCATCTTTAGACATTGTGATGGATGTTTCGTATTAAAACTGTCAGCGCAGCCACGATGGATCGTGCGGATATTTAATTATCTACTCCATGAACGCTCCTATCAAATCTGCGTGTTTTTTAAATCTTCAAACATTTTAAATATGGAATTTTATGTAGAAGATACTCTTTATAATTCCAAAATATAATTTGTCTGTGATACTATATATCGAATGATCGCTGTAATAATTCAACAGTAGGTACGGAAGTAGTACAGAGAAAACAGTTTCTGATGAATTATTATGTTAACTTAGTTCCATTATCATCGTCGCTTATTAATACAGTTTCTCAGCGTTTCAATTAGTTTCTTCGCTTCCCTCTCTTCTTCTCTCTTCCGCGTCCCTTTTCTCTTGGGATGTGTCTTGAATTTAATTATATTATTTAAGATATATGTTGTAGCGAACCAACAGCTAAAAGATTAAGTTTACAAATATTAAATAAAATTCTAGTAAGGGGATGTTTCTATCAATACAGAGCGTTGGAAAATATCTCAATATTATGTATATATATACAGGCGAAATCTCTTTCAGGCAAAATCTCTTCATTGCAACTTCGACGCTTATGTTTTCTTAACGCCCTTATTCCTCTTCCGTTCCCCTTTTCTTTCCTGACAGAGCAAGCCAAACAGCTATAGGAACAGGACATCCCTCGCGAGATAAGGAAGTCAGGACGATCGCGGGTGAGAGCGAATAAATAGCAGCGGCAACGTTTTAGTCGTGAACTTTTTCCTTTTCAGGATAGTAAATGATGGTGCTTGTTCCCGATGGGGACGTGCAAAGGGGTAACAGTTTCTACATCTTATCACTTTCCAGTGACTTTTTCGTGAAATAGCATGTACGTAATAGACAAAGAAAGAGAAAAGGAGTTTGTAAAAGAAATCTATTGCATTATCTTTCTTTCTTCGGCAGCAGATCTCGTATATTTTCTATACTTAATTCTCCGAAGCTGACGTCAAAATCTGTAAGTTACTGATGCTGAGTCTGTAAGATCTCTATTTAATTTATGTTAGTTAAAAATCTCTGTAAAGTTAGCAACTCATCTTGAATAAAAAAATAACTTTCTTACAGTTCTGAATACACTGGAAGAGTTCTAGAGTTTCGGAATAAAATTAAAAATAATTTTAGTAAATTAAATTGAAAGAACTAATTAAGGCATTAATAAACCGAATTTTAATAAACCGAAGTGATATAATTTCGTATAAAAACCGATGAATATTACGTATATTTTAATAAGAATAATTCAAATTTTTGCAGGTGAAGAAAATTTAATTATTTGACAATACTTTTGAGGCTTTCACGAGTTTTTTCTTCAAAGGCGGATTATCTCTGTTTCATGAATCTTACCATTTATTTTATCAGGACGAGAACACTGATACTGATCGTTTGACATTTTTGACAAAGAGATTTAATTGAGTAAATTCAATAAATCCAACTCTAGAGAGCTTCAAATTTATAATATAGACTACATGATCTTCCCTATGAAAGTTTCTAGCCGAATGTGCAATTTATTGTGTCAAGTAAAACTGAAGAAACGTTATTTCGAAATATTATTTTTAAAAAGAAACCTATCTTTTGTTGAAGAGAATTTCATAGTGTATTATCTAGACACGTGAATAAATATGTTTTTCTCTCCTTCATATTTGCTATTAAAGCGCAGCGTCAGTTGCTTCTGACAGATCCGATATAGCCGACGTTCGTCGCCACAGGATAAATACTTGCGACGTGCACCTCACTGTCTCTCTCTCTATCTTTCTCTCTCTCTCTCTCTCTCTCTCTCTCGTTATAGTTTCTCTCACAGTCTCTCTCTCTAGCTCCGCGTTTATTCGCTGCTTCCGCTTCCTCCATTTCAGACTTGCGAGGTTTATCTTCGTGTCTCTCTTCGTGTTCCACGTTCCCGCCAAGTTCGCGTCACGAGCTTGACGTCGGTTTGTCTCACTTCATCTTCTCCGCCGCAACTGGATTCATGGATCCGTTCGAACTTGGCGAGATTAACTTGGTCCTTGCAAGTCAGAATTAGGGACTCTAAACCTTAATCCCGGGGATGCTTGGTTCAACATCCCTACACTTGCCAATTACGTAATTTCTCCAGAAAATCTTTGCTAAACACAGTCTTATGATACCTCTTCGAAATCCTTCTTCGTTCATTTTTTTCAATATGAATTTCTTTATCATTATTTCTGCCTGTCATTATGGCTATAAATTATTTTAATATTAATTTCGAACTGATAACATTCTTTAATAACAATCAAACAATCTTTCTTTGACTTCAGGTCTTGCACATCATAAACGAAGTGCTGGAGCCTGTCCGATCCAACTCGGTGGAATCACCGGTCTACAATCCAAACGCTTTTCAATTTCTGAACCAGAGCGAAAATCTCAATTTGGGCGACCATCGCGTACGGTAAGTAGACTGTTTTCAGTAAATCAATGCCGGAATTCGAGAAACTCGCTATTTACACGGCGATCGTTTTCAGTAGTAAGAGTGTCTGGCGGCAGATATAAAAGAGTAACGAGGACATTTATTGCGCTTGGAAAAAGAAGAAAGGAGAGCTTTTCGCGCTCTCGAATCTTGGAACGATAATCTTCTTTTACGCGTATATCGCGCTCTTGAAATGTTACTTTTTAAACGATATCCTTGTATTCTTAGATCTTTAGATAGTTATTGCTAAATCCTTCAATTTTCGAGAATTTCAAGAATTCTTCTCTATAAGGAAATTGCTTTAAAAAGTACTTTTCATTCTACCACAGACGCGCGTTTAATTATCGCGATGTGATTAAACTACATTTTATAAATTAATATAATTCTATACGTCGATGATGACAGTTGCGTTCAGCAGATAAAGCAACTTGGTATATGTTGTGAAATTATTTAATATAATTTTAAATCTTTTCCTGATTTCTTGCTAAATCTAAATATTTATATTAAGTCTTTTCCTACTTTCTCACTAAACCAATCATATTAAAGAATTTCACAGTAGTTGCAAAATTGTTTTTTCTTTATTGAACAAAGCCAATATATAATATTATAAAATATGCATGGCCTCATACTGATTTAATTATCTTATATTGATTGCTTTTATCCTCTCGAACGGTTTCATGGACAATTTTAAAGTATTATTACGTCGACCCATCAATTAAAACACAGTCTTTCTAATTTAAATATAAATATAAAAACTTGGCGCATTTAAACGTAAATAAATGCACGAACTTTTCTCGTTTGTCTTATTAACGTCGCCGCGTCTCGTACACTACCTTCGTAATTAACCCTTCTTTTTCTTTCTAGTACCTTCCGACAGCAGATCGTCATCGAGAAGAAGGAATCTATCTACAAGGCTGAAGGTCGTTTTACTTTCTTCATTCCCGTTGACGAGGGTTTCAAGGTAAGCGGCTTTAGCGACCTTCGCGAATTGATCATCCGAGGGGGATGATTTTAATATGTCTCGTCGCGATTGATTTTCTTTTAAAAAATTCGAAGACAACCGCATTCGTTGCATTTCGTTCAAAGTTAAATAAATCAATCGAGAAATATGTTTATAAAATCTACAATTTATGTCAGACAAAAAAGCCTGATAACTCAAGACTTATTTAGGAAGTGACATAAAGAAAGCATTTAATGTTCATTTTTATAATCCATCTAGAAAAAGTTTGATAATAGCTATTGAAAGTTAAATAATTACAATCAAATATTTTTATTAATTAAGGGATTATTCCATTAGAGGTCTCAAAATTATACCTTACCTTTGGAAAGTGATTATTGAACAATTATACGTGATACAAAAAAATCTTCATCTATTTGTTACTTGTATTTTGATGTACAAAATGTATAAAAATTATAATTTTAAAAAACAAAACGATGGCGCTGCAGCACGTTTTTTGGAAGTCTGCATGTGATGAAGACATCCGTGACAGCAGGTCTAAGATATGCTGTAGCCAAAAATTAAAAAATTATTTTTAATCTGTGTTAAATCTGTGTTTCGCTAAGAGAAATACCTGAAAAAAATATTGAAAAATGTGAAAATAATGCACGCGTGAAAACAATTTTCACATAAAAATTCGATACAAAAATATGGATAACAAAAAAATATTACAAGTTATCACAAAAATCACAGCATTTCTTTAGATAATTCAATTGACAATAACTGAACCAAATTTCAAAGCATTTGGATTAATTTTATGGTAATTCTAGTGTCCACCGTTTTTTAAAACACCATTCTGAGAAAAAACGTGATTAAAGTTTCAATAACAATCCCTTTTCGTTGTATTTTAAGCATTGATTTCTGACCGAACCCAGTATAATCTATATTAATTGTGTGTCGATGTCATCTACAGTACAGATATGTAACTATGTATAATGTCAAATAATGACGAAACTATTCATAAATGGAACAGTTTAACGGTGGCGGAGGTACAGCATTGCTGTGCATCGCTTGATATAATCAACTGTATTTTCGATTATATTGGGAATTTCACTTTCGAATAAAAAATTTTATATTTTTAAGACCCTAAACTATCGAATTATTTAAACAAAAAAAATTTTTTTTCAATTTTTTGAAAGTTTCAGAGTGAAATAGCTCCTTAATGTATAATAATAAGAAATAATTTATTAATTTAACTTTTCTAAATATAGTAATTGTTATTAAATAATCGCGATTATATTATTATATTTAATAATATTTACTAAATGTTTAAAAAAGTATATTGAGAAAAATTTCTGATTGAAAATGAGCCTGTGGACTCATCATGATCATATCAATCAGAACTCCGGTCATCATAATTGGACGTCTGGTTATCTCAATTAGAATTTTGATTGATATGATATCAGAATCTATTGATTCGTCCATTTTCAATCAAAAATTTTGCTCAGTATAAAATTATTGTTAGTTATATTAACCGAATATTTGACTGAAATTATTTCATTCAATATTTGATAATTATTACCAAAGAAAAAACTTTTTTTTCAATCTACTAATGTAAATTCAACTTTACTCTCGACTTAACTTACTCTTTATTTTTTCTAATTCTTAGAACAAGATAAAAAGTAAGTTAAACCGAGATTAAAGTTAATCTACATTGGTGGGAATAGACATTATTTAAAGGATTTGTTAAATTCAGAATTTATTTAATGTAATATTAATGCGCGTTATTCTTTTAAATTTTTAAATATGAGGAAATCTTTTGAATTAAAAGGAATTTTCCAGGTTTGCAACGTTGAAAAGAAATGATTATTGCGTGACATCGCATGGCGATAGCACGGCCCTAGATATCGCAAAATTTACGCGCTCGTTCGAAATGTTCCGCGCACGGAACACCGTGTTGCAGCGGCGTTACATGGGATGACGTTTTACCAGCGGATGTAAATTATTCCGTACGGATACGTACGCGTGGCATTTAGACGTTTCAAACGTCGGATTACAAACGCGACATTCCGACATTGTGTGCAAATCTATTTTAACGTCGAAGAAACACTGTACCGAGCGTGGTAGTGTCCTTTACAGGTGGGTTACGTAAAAATTGATGTAAAATGATAAAAGAGCAATTAATGCGCACACAATTACTGTACGTGTTTTGTAGAAATTACAAGAACAACGAGTTTTCTTGGATTTTTACATACAGACGATACTAGTGGACGTTAACTAAATTCAAAATAATATCAATAATATAATTTTACGTTTAATAATGTAACTGTTAATATCATGTATTATATTACATTTATATTATTGAGTGCAAAATTACACATAATATTTACATATAATATTGATTGATATTATGTTATTTTTAGTTGTGTAAGTTTAGTTGTGTACTTTTTAGTTTGTGTTGACTAGACAGGAATTTCGAAAAATATCTATTGCATCGAACTTTCTTTTGACAGTTCTAAGCAATTTAAAGTTTTTCTGTTTTTTTTAATCTACTTGTCTATTATCTTCTCTGTCTTTATCTATTTATTTATTATCTTCTCTTTTTATTCACGCCATTCATAGATTGCGACTCGATTTACGCTTGCAATGCTTTTAGAATATTATTATTTTTGTTTATTAAAAACAAGAACAATCGATGCTTATGAACGTTGTAAGCGTGAATCAGACCTAAGCCCGTTCTACAATTGCATAAAGCGATATCTACATGAGATTTCAAGGCGTAAAACTTAAACTTTAAGCCTTAAGCAATAAGAAATTGACCGTTTCGAATATGAGAAGCACAATTAACTGTGATTGATCAATTTCTTATGGCCCAACTAGTTAAATATTCCCTTCATATTTGATTGTCACTTCTTACAATTACAACCACTTATAATTATTCTACATTTACGCAATTAATTGTAGAATGAACTTTATAATAAGCATTGCGTTGTACGAAAATCTTGAGACTAACAACGCAGAAATTAAAGCTTAGGACTCAACATCATCGACAATTGTATAGATTTTATAAAGGTGATTTTGCGTTGTATTTACGGAAGATTTGGAAAAAAAATTAAAGCTTAGGATTCACCGCCCCGATTCGTCGATATTATTGGCATTGCTCCGTAATCCATGATGCACTTTTTACTTATACTTATATCCAACATACTCGCGAACGATTATTTTCTTTGAAAGATTGCGTCCGATCGCGATCGAACGATCGATTAATCTGGATTAATCCACCCACCGAAAGATCCTGACTTCACTCCCGACAGCAACGGCGAGGAAAGATTATCCAACATTAGTGTCACCCATGGATTCGTTTACTATCAACAACTCGCGATAACGCACGTATTCGTATACGGTTTCTTCCTGCGAAAGATCCGGCCAGTTCACTCGTCCGATTTTTTGGCACAATTGATTCGCGCGACTAAATGCTAGATTGACGTGACTTTCCACGATATGATGTGCCGTTGATAGATAATCATCATAATATACATCACTAGTCTAAGTTCCACTGAAGTCATCAATTCAATTTCATTTCGGTGCGAGATTACTTTCCCAATTAAAGACACATAGAATGGACTGCGCCATCCATGTGTCAAACTGGTCGACAAAAATGATGAGAAAGGATGTGAAGATGGCCAATCTTATCTCTTTCTATTCAACGATACGAACGTAGTTCGGAAAAGAGAATGAGAGGGAGTGGCCTTCTTCACGCTCTTTCTCTTTCATTTTCGTTGACCATATTTGATACGGATGATGCAGTTCATTCTATATTCTTTGGTCCCAATTGTTTCGTTACGACGATTCTTCAATTTGTTTTCTTCGCGATGTTCCTAGTGATTCTCTTCGATTCTCCTCATGGATGCCACTCGCAGATGGCATTCGCGACGAGTGGGTATCTCGAAATGCGAGTAAAAGATTGGATCACTCCAATGGCCTGGAAAAACAGTCGAGCTGATGGCAACGTGAGCCGATGGCAACTCGATCCGATGGCAACTCGTTACGAATACCGAGAGTCGCGTTGATCGCGGTCGAGCAGATTGATATACCTACATGATTGCTCGTCGCCAGATTCACCACTTTGATTCTCGTCTCTGTACGCGAAATTCGTCCGGAAAAGCCGCAAAAATCGCGAAGCGATCGCAACACGAGGACACACTATACTGGTGTGATTCTCGACGCGAACTGACCGGCGATTAATGAAATTCAGTTACGTGATCGGTGCGAATAGATTTCTTTTGAATGGATTTTTATTGGAAACACGTATTTACTTTGTATCGAATTATGTCATGAAAGTTACAGAAGGGCTCGTACAGTGGGAAAAGTATATGTTGTACCAACAAAAAGTACAAATAAAATGCATTTTTATGATACCATTTAATTAGAATTTTGCCCTCATAAAAAAATACTACATTGAAAAAAATTTACTAAATCTTAATATATATTCATTTCCTTGAATAGTATTAATTGTACATTTATTTCCAGTAAATAAATATGTACTCAAAGTAAAAAAAAAAAAGATAGATAAAATTAATGGTTCTTGCATTAAATAAATATATGTTCAGCAAATAAATTACGTTTAGTAAATATTTACCTATTTAAAACTATTTTAATAAATATTTTAAAAATTTAGTTTTTTTCGATGTAGTACTGCAGTCCAATTAATCACTTTAACAGTACTTTTATCGTACTAGTATAAAACTTTTGTTAATTGTACTTGTAATACTCAAACTAAGTGATTAATGGGTCGGTATTAAATTTCTATAAGGATGGTATCGCAATTGAATTTCTGATTATCTCTAAAATGTTTGATATAGATTTCTATAAGTATCTATATTTTGTTGAATCTATCAGAATTCCATTTAATTGAAAACTAGACTTTTTCCTGAGTGGTAAGAAGTTTAGACATTTTATTTTCTAATTATTATTAATTATTATATAACGTTTTCGTTACTTAATTTTCAACGTGAAATGTTTATTATTATCAAAGTGCTGTAAAAGCTTTTTAACAGAGCTTTTCTAAAGGCGCTTAGTACAAATTTCACACGTTAAAATTTTTCATTCTACCTTTTTCACGTAGTTTCAAGAAACGTCCATTAATTCTTGGCGGAAATAAGGACAATTAAAAATTATGAATTTCGCTGTGCGAATCCGTGCGCATCCCACACTGACTCGCGACTCCTCCGGTGTTTCATTATGCTCGCATCACAGCACTTCGGCGCGGAATTCCGCTTTTTCTCCAATTTTCAACGCCAAGCTCGCGTACTACACACAATAGTTCGCGCTCACGTAATCCAACTTGGAGCGTAAAAACGAGCCGGAGTTAAACGAGCCATCCCGTCAGAAATTACCGAAAGTTTCGCGCCTGTACATACGACGCGTCGAGCTCCGGATCTAAAAAAAAAAGCGAAGAAAGGAAAAAAGGAATAAAAAACCGACGGGGAAGTAAAGAAAATCGAGGCCGCCGAGAAGGGTGCGAAAGGGTGTGTAACGACGGTGTACGACTCGATCTCGAAAAGTTCTTCTCTCAACGAGATCGTCGTCTCGCCGAGAACTCCACGGCTGGTATCGAGACTCCTTCTGCGCCTTCGTCACTTTTCGTTCTTTCCTCACGAAGTCGGTCCTTCCGCGCAGAAATCGAGTTGCCGTGACAACGCGGTCGGCCGAGCTTTTGTATGAAAAGCTGAGACGTTCAGATGAAAGGACGAGTATATCCGGATAACAAGAAGGTGCGACGTGAGGGTGTTAGAAGTCCGCGAAATAGAAACTTCTACTCTTCTCTTCTGGAGGGATACAAGTTTATTTCACATCGCGTAGAAATTACAAATTACGTTCTCTAACAATTAAATGCTTTTTTTTTTAGGCAAAAATGTCCGACGTGACGAAATCACGCAATTAATTAATCCTAATTGAATTCACTCCGAAATTTCTTTAAGTGGTATATTCGCGGATTCAAATTAGTATATCTCTTTACACTGAAAAAAAATTAAATTTTAATAAATATTTGCTTGAATAATTCTAAGTAAATATTTATTAAATGTAAACATATATTTGTTTAATACAAAAAAAGCATTATCAATTCAATTATTATTTTTTTTATTAAGTAAATATTTATTTGCTGTAAGTAAATGCTATTTAAAAAAATATGCATTAAGATTTAGTAAATTTTTTTCAGTTTACTTAAAATTATAATAATATAATTGAGTGATTTTTTTTTTATTTTAAAAGTCAAATTTAAGGAATAAGATTATGTAATTTAATGTTTTACTGGCCATTTACAACAATCTAAATCTTCGAACTTTAGTGCAAAAATTCCCTTTGCATAAAGGCATCTTGTCAGCGGCGACATTGATTATAAACAATTTTTCACAAAGTAATTGAAAAAAAATGTCCCGATCCATTATATTCGCGAATAATTTAAGATTAAGTAATGTCGTTTTCCTTTTCGAATTATGACCGACAATGATTATATAATTTATATTCATTCCATTCTGATGAAGTTTTCGTGATCTTCGCTTTCCTGTTACAGCCGGTGCCGAGGCCACGATTGATTGATAGGCTGGTGATCGACGGGCACGTGATACCCTACGAAGTCCTCTTCACCGCACCGACGCCAGACAATGTGCAGTATCCAACCCTCGTATTCTCCGACAATCTGAAAGTCGTCATCAGCTTTTCGAAGTCGCAAAATAAAGGTGATGATCATCGCTCGTCCACCCTACGTTTCGATCATTCAAGAAATAGATTTTGAGCCGTTAATTCGATTCAATAGGGCGATAACATACAATCCAATCAAGAATACTATCATTAGAGATTGTTACAATTGTGTGCTATTATTACGCGTTATTATACGTTTAATGCAAGAAGGCTTTGTGTATAATAAAGCATTCATGTTCAGTTAAAAGGGACTTGTCTGTGTTGAACAGCGTCAGTGATAGATCCCTGCATATTGTATTTTGATGACTAATTGATAGTCCAATTTTCAGTCTACGTTCAATCGAACACACTGGTAGGCGATGCGACTCACACGGACGGAGTGGTGCTGGCGGAAATAGTGAAGGGGAACATTCCGGTGCGCAACGGCGTCGTTCATCTGATAGCACGACCGCTCATGGTCGTCGACAACACCGTGCGAGGTTTCCTAGAGGTCAGTGCACAACCATCTGTCCTCACTTTGATCCATGAGCATCCGTACCAAGTTACTGTTGATGTTTACATTCGACCGCCACGGTTATCATGTGAATTTCTGAAACGCTCTGGCGGTCGAATTACAAATGCTGAAATTATTAATTCTTTGATCAGAGATATTACATTAATTCAATCAATTTATTTATGGAATCATTTTGCGATAAAATGAATTCTGCGGCAATTAGCGCGTTAATCGATAATATCGTTTGACGCTCAATTATTAGAAGTTGAGAATAATGAAAATAATGTTGGTCAGTTTAATAGACAGCGCAAATGTAATGAATTATAATGTGCACGGTGCGTCATGATGTCGCATCATGTTGGGATCGCGCGGCCTCATCATCATTTTCCCCATATTCATTAAAGTAATTTACGTTGAAACACGGCTGCATTTTGTCAAAATGAATTGTTAAATACTACAAAGAACAATTAGAGAATTTTAATATATACATATGTATGATTTTAGAGAACCATTAGTTAGATATCATTATTTTTCCGATGTTTTAAACAAAACGATTTACATCGCATTTGGTCAAATAATAATATGTACATATTAATCCTCATCTATAACAAAATTAATAATTTTGTCTTATGCATTAAATATAAATTCAAACATAATTTCGACGTGTATAAGGAACATTATTTTAGCATTTTACGATGCAGATGTAAACAGATTTGCATTTAGAAAAAAAAAAGCAATACTATCTTCATATTTCGCGATGCAAATACTCCTACATTTGCATTCCGAACAGCGGCATATTTGTTTTTTTTTTTTAAATGCGTAAGCGTATTACATTTGACCGACATTTTTCCGCGATATTATCTTCTATGTTTCTCGATGAAAAAATAAAAATTCAGATGTCGTTGTAAATCGTTAAAAATCAGAATATAAAACCGCCGAGTGATTAAAAAAGAATTGTTAGTAGATCTGCAGATGTACCGATCGGATGATATTAAGCTGAAAAATACTAATGATACATTGAGCCCATGAAATATCTCCTCGCTAAAATTCATCGAGCTTTCCGTGAGTCTTCAATCATCCGCAAAATCCAGTTAATGCAAACGACACGTACGTGCGGGGAAAAAGCGACGACAATTGACCTGGAAAGTCGTCTACTCGTAAAAGCATTGTGACCACGGTTTATACGAGCTGCGAACGCCGAAGAAAAAGTCGAAATTTATAACTTCGTTTAGACCTCCTTACCTCCTGGAGCTCTTTGCGGAATTGAAGGCGGGCCTTTGTTTCGAACTCGTTCCTCTCGGAGTCCCATTCACGGTGGCTGTAAACGCGCGACGACGCGGTTCGTCACTGTCGAATTCGTTTTTTTTTTTTTTCCCCCACGAGCCACATTTGACAACTACACACGAGAGCTTTCACAGTCGGCGAGTTGATTCTCCGTCTCGATTTCGTCGACGAAGGGTGGAGTCTTTTTCTTTCCGCGTCGTCCTTTAAACGCGACGTGCGCAGAGAAAACATCGCGATAATAATGAGAGACATAAAGCGTGATGAAACACGAGAAATTCCAAACGCGTAACATCACGGCGGATCTGTTATTTCAGAAATATATCCAACTCGAAACTCCGTAGTGCCAAGTTACACAACGTTCAAACTTCGGAGTCCGTGAGATAACATAAGGCGCACGATTAAATGTTGATACAAGGGCGACGTTCCAATTTTCGGCAAGCAGAGATCGTTCACCCAAAGCGATGTTTATATTTTGCGCGCGCGATTCCAAGGTGGACGAACGGAAGAAAGCGTTTATATATACATATATATATATTTTTTTTTTGCGTGCTGCTTTAGATGTCTCTTTAGATATTCCGTGGAAGCAGCGAAGAGCCGAGATAATAATCCATGCGCATATCTCAGAAACAAAGAGCGCGACGCTGTTACTGCGCGAGAATGCAGATCTCGCAGTGCACGCCGTGCGATGTGCACACATATTCGCGATAAATCGCGGTACTGAGACGAAAGCACATACACACACACACACACACACACACGCACACGCACGCACACGCACATCTTGAATCCGTGGAAATTTCTGCGCGGGTGCTTCATCTCGTCGAGGCGACGCGAGGCGACGCGACGCGACGCCTGGCGTCTATTACGAATTCAGACCGCGCAATGCATTAGAGGGACATTAGTATTCGCAGTCTCGATACGTATATCCCGACGTGACGTGTTTCGTGGAACCTGTGACGCCGACCTCAAAGGATCCGCGTCTCGCTCAGCATTGTATTGTGGACCGTAGGGATGATAACGCATCGTCTCCGTTGCCCCTCGCGGTAATCACTTCCGTCGTAATCACTTGCGTAGTCAAGTACCATCGAGTACGCACATGTACATCCGACATAGCATTACGTGTTATTTAACCACGAGCGAGGGTCGACTTGAATGAGGCAATTGCGTGTCACTAAGAAAGCGCATTTTCGCCCTGTGGTTTGCGACTCTCGCAGAGTCCCTTCATGTATTTCACTCTTTTTAAATAAGGCTATCGAGATTCTCAAGATTCTTTGGACGGACAAATATAATTTATTTAATCATTTTAGTTAATGAATGTTTTGAGGATCTCGCACTAATCATATTAAAAAAGTTAGTTAATTTTTACGTATAATAATGTGATTTATAATGTGATGAACAAAAGTTATAGGCACAAAGCTTAGTAATAGATAATTTTTGATTATCATGCATCAAAAGTGCTTTGTGAACATAAATTTTATACTTTTATTACAATATAATATCAATTCTTTTCGCTCGTATAACTTACAACAAATTAATAAATAATAAAATCCAGGTCAATACATTGAACAAGCTAAGGTAAGCTAAATGTACTAAATAATATTTATTAATCTGTGATTAATAAATATTATAATTTTCCGACGATAAGTTTCAACGATAATTTGTGTATTGATTTGGGTTTTACTATTTATTAATTTTATATTCCTTTGATATACCGTAGCTCAAAAACTGTTATCGAGCCTTGTATTTGACATTTATTCACCACATTATGCAAGCTATAATACATTATTACATGTGAAAATTAACTCGTTTCTATCAGAATCTATTTTCTATATAATTAGGGATGGATCTACTAATTATAGTAAATTGAATTCCAATAAAATGAGTTAGTTTTACATATAGATAATATAGTTTATAATGACGAACAAAAGATAAAAATAGCTTTGATGCACGAAGCTCAAAAATTATTGAGCCTTGCATTTTTTTATTCATATTATAAGCTGCATTATATGTTAAAATGTAACTTATTTTATTGGAACTCAATTTGTATTGTATTAATGATGAAAATTAACTAGTTTTAATATAATTAAAGTGAGGTCCTTCAGGATAGAAATAAAGACATACAATTTCTTGTCCCTCTTCAACTTCTTCGAAACATTGAGCTGGCAAGCGAAATTATTGTTCAGAACAGTTTATAACGGTACGAACGGTTATGACAGTTCTGGAGGATATTTGCTAGAAAACGTTATTGAGCGATCGCCACCATATTAACCGGTTAAAGACGCGTGAGGAAGCATTCGCAATTTGTATCACGGACGAAAGCATCGATGTCTTCGTATCGAAATAAACGACGGCGTGTTTGTACTCGTGATGCTGGGAAGCGGGCAGAAATGAGAAAGAGAACGAGTTTTATGACGATCATAAAGATTCTATCCTACCAGGCGCTGTTGTATCGCCCTCGTGTATTGTAATGATTCTAATCTCAGCGAATTCACAATCGTTTTAGTACACGGAGTTTACACAGAGCACGTACGCGTGCCCGAAATAGCTCGTGATAATGTAACGAACCAATTATACGCGATAGGGCTCCTGCAATGAACGCGTTGTAATTCAAATTTTTGGACCATGACACGTTAGAGCTTAAGATAAGAGCTTAATTTTGAAGACTCTCGGAAGGCGTCCTTCTAACATTCTAGGGAAAAGATTCCCAGGTTCTTGGAGCTCAAAAAATTTATCCCAAAAATTAATATTTTAATATCTTATCTTTGAATATTTTAATGGCAAAAAGGATAAATTTAAAATGAAATTTAAAATGAAATGTGTAATAAAATAAGTAACAAAATAAGAATGCTTTAAAAAATGAAATAAAATCAATAGAGCATCATATCATTATTGTTTTAACTAAATTTAATATTTCATTTTTACTAACTTTATCTCTTAGTTTATTTATTAACCTTCTTTTTGTTTCATTTGCTTTATTCGCATAAATTTTATATTGATATACAAAATGCAGCCGAAAGGAAACGCAAAGATATAAATAAAATCACAAATAAGCGAGGAAGAATATTATTTAATTAAATAAAATGTATACAATAATGCATTTTTTGATGAGGCCGCCATTATGATGTATCGAATATCCCTCTATGGAGAGGTGATACACTTACATAATATATTCTGCTAATCATTTTTTACATTGAACAGCGACACGAGCTGAAAACACCGTTACAGGAAACACACTCGTCCCTGCAATACACGTACAGCAATTATAACTTACATACTGGATATACTTAAGCGCAATTACTCTACTTTCGATAACAGCGTCATCGCTCGGATGGCAGAAATCTGTTAATCACAGGTGCAAGAACAACGAGTCAATTAGTTGAAGCTACTTTATTTAAGACACTAACAATTTCATTACCCGTGCAGGTGGCACCCTTCAAGCACAACTACTACAACTACAACTAAGTCACAGTATCACTCTCTTCACAAGAATGCCTTCTTGTCAAGACAGTTTATCCGATATTTACTTAATTCGTCATGGTGTCTCGATGTCGGTATCGCGGCATTGTAGGATGTTGTTAATTAAAAATATATATAATACATTGGCTTTTCGTATTATCATAAACTTGCAAATCTTTAATGCTTGAATATTCAAGTTTTCAAGTTTCTTAAATGTGTCTCATTTTAAATAAATTTGATGTCTAAATCTTTGTTAGCGATTAATAAGTTATTGGATATTTTATGTTTTGTACAAATGCGTCAACTCTAAACGAGCTAATCTGAAGACTCACGTAAATATCAGAAATATGAATCAATAAATATTTTGTAGTACAGATTTTAGAAATAGAATTCGGTGTCTTACAATATATCTGACGTCCGAATTCAATATTGCAGTCGCGACGTTGTTTGATAATACACAATCTCTACACGATCGGTTTTTAGTTAACATCGTCCCACTGTGCAAAGATGTTCTCGATGCAGCTCCATCTTTTCCGATGGAAACACATCGACGCGTTCACCGGCACTCCCTCGAGACGCTTCTCATTCACCGTCGAACAAGCTGTTCCACTTCTCGGCGGTAAATCGAGAAAAACGTCGTTGAAACATTATTTCACTCCACGATATATACTGTCACACGTATGCCTACATGAACGATCGAAACACACGACTTCGTTCTACGTACAACAAGCGCATCCATCCCGCGGCCTCGCCTCTTGCAATACGTGCCACATTATCTATGTGCGTGTACACAGGGTGACGCGCGCGAACGAGGGTACGTTCACGGCATAATTACGGCTTCGTTGACGTCCCGGAGGATAATAGAGAAATCTGAGGACTGAGATAGATCGCACGAATTAAAACGCACGCGATTTCCTTTCTTATTGATTTTCCTTTTCACAGCTCTCAGCGACAAACGAAGCCGTAAGGTCTGTTTTCTATAACTAAACTAGTGTACACTTTTGGAGTACCTCTGTGTGTTTGTTTATACAAAAGTTACCTGTGTATTAAGTGTCTTAAAATAAAATAGATTTGATATTTTGTTAAAGTGAGAAAGAAAACACTTGTCTAGTGCAGGAATAAAAAACAGGTCCATTATTGCTTGAAAATAGACATGGTCGCGCGGACCATCCTGAGTACACCCCGTATATATACCGTATATATAGGAACGTTTTGTACACAGGACAGGAATGGAATGTTCACGTGACAGCTGTTGTCACATGCGATATCGACTGTTTTTCAGCAATGATCCTCGGCACGTCTCGCCTACTGTCTGCACCAGATCCTCTTGGCTTGGATCAAAGGTGACGAGACTTTTCCTAGCAGGAAACGTCCCGACCGATTACGTCCGATGCATTCGGGCTCGCGGCGACCTTTGATCCAAGGAGTCCATGTATGTTGTGTATTTGTGTTCGAAAGACGTCCCGATCGTCGATGACAAAACCGCCGAAAAAACGATGATAAAGATGAATAAAATATTTTCAAATAATATAAGCAGCTTTAATATTAACGAAGTTAAAAACGTATTGGAAACCCATAATTACGTGACTTCTTAAATTCTAGAGCCTTGAAGGAACGAACGTTAAAATAAGTTATACTCGGGGTATTTTCCGAAGCTTTTGAAAACCTTGCTTTCTCTCAGGCGTGTAATTATCGGATCCTTGAATTGCAACAGACACCGTGCTCGTTAAATGAGTTAGCACGACGATCGCGGTGTAATCAAAGGACCCGGGTCGTCATCGGCGGTCGGCGTAGTTGCGCGAAGTACTAATCACTTACTTCCAGGTTCACTCGCATAGACACTGAGAACGAGAACAGGCAGGAAAACTCGATAAATGAAAGACAGCAAAGACAAAGTGCCGATTGGTGTGTAGGGGAGCACAGAATTCCATGTTCTGCCATCACTGCACCACGCGCCTCGTGTGTCTCACACCGCAGACCTCTCGCCGCCTCTTCCCGCAGACTTCCCCTGTCTTTGATCTTTGACTGTGCTCTCTTGCCTTTTGATTTACACTTCTCTGTGAAAGGCGGACAACACGTCTCACACGTGCCGGATCATAATTAAACATAATTGTACCCGTTACATGCCGGAGACGTCGATTCAAAGTGTCCTGTGTGGACATCTGGATGTTCACTAGAAAGAAGCTATTCCGTTTTTCCCTTTTCCAGTTCGCTGGAAGCCATCCAGAACCGCTGGGAACCACCGAGTAGCTTCTCTCTCTCAAACTTATTTCTTTCACACGATTTTGTTCATCCGATAACTGAATCAAACTGAAACTCGCACAATCTCGATGTCCCGGCCACTACATCATCGCCGGAAGCAGGAACGGGAGGCGCGGATCTCTAGAGCGTATCGCTAATTAAAAAATAAATATATTTATGTTCGTGAAATTGTAGCAATAAATGAAACGGATAGTCAAGCAAGAGATTATGCTTTTAAACAAATTTGTATGACATTATTTACAATAATTTTACCGTATTCATCAGATACGCTTGATTTACAGATATGTATATACGAACGCTTGATTCATGCGACATTGGTCGCGACATGAATATACTATTATCTCATTTATCCATCCACTTCATATTTCGCTCGCGAGACGGAGTCGGTTGTTCGTCCTTCCGTTCCGCGCTTCCGCTCATAATAATAATGCCACCGATTGTCACATATATACAACAGTACATCTGTATATAATGGATATATACGTGCATATATTATATTATATATATATATATATATATATATATATATACATACATATATATATACACACATTATACCTACCGTCGAGAATTCGAGGTGCTCTACCCCGGCGTTATCTCGCGCTTTGAATCTCGTTGCGATCCCTTCTCTCGCCTGTATCCACACAGCGAACTTGCTCACCTTGCTACTTTGGCAAGCATCTTATGCTCATAGAGTCTATTCGCTCCTTGTACTTTGCCGAGTTGCGAGTAGCCCCCTCCGGCCTCCACCCCTTCCCCCCAACCCTTCTACGTCCCAACTTGCATTGTTCACGTCACCCCGAAAGTTACACGCTCTTTCGCGCGTACGTATTTGTACATACACGTACACACAAGGTAATCGAAACGCTGCACCACGCTGTAACAAAGAGTTTATTTCTCCTCGGTAGTCTGGAACATCGATTATCTATAGCAAATATTATAAATACACCAGACCGGTTTATCTATACTTTCTCTTACATCGAGACTACTTTTTCTCGAGTGAAACGTCAAAGGAGTTCCGTGCTTGACAGCCTTTAATTATAAATTTATTTTTAGCCAATTCTCACACGAACGTTCCCTTTCAATATTTCCTATAAATAATGAACCTTGCGAGAGTTTACTGATATTTCTCGAGGTCCTGAAAAAGGAACTTCAAACTTACAGTCTGCAAATAACGGAACTACTTTATTAATATTGATATATCAAGCAGAATGAAGTATCGATCGCCTTGCATGTACATATCGAATTATCGAGTAATGATATTTGACACAGTACCAATCGTAAGGTATCTTTAAGATGCAAATTTTAGGTCAGTCTGTATTAAAAAAGCGTCTGTATTAAAAAATTGATTAATTAATTTTATCGTAAGCTTCAATTTTTAAGAAAATCGAAACGAATTATATTAATTAATACGAGATTAACAAAAAACACTCGATTCTAAAAAATGTAATCTTAAATGATAAATATAGCGAAAACAAAAAAAGCAAAACGTTTAGTTATCATAGCATTTGAACGATTACGTTCGGCAGAAAAGCAACTTTGCAACTGTTTTAAGATTTCTTAATATAATTACATATTTAGATCCAAGAAACTAAACAAAAGCTACATTGAAAAAAAGATTCGTTAAAACAATAACTAAAAATTCACTGATTCAGCAAATTTACAACCGTAATTGTATACCTATTTTTCTGTGTTAAATTGTATAGTTGAATAAAATTAACGATTATAGATAAGCACATTTGTTGTAATTGAATCTGTTAATACAGCAAAGATAACTTTCTACGAAAATCAAAATCCATTATACATATAGATCAACATTTTTAACAAAACATCTCAATCATATACACAATATTTAAAACAAATTTGTTAAATATTTATTTAATGTAAAAATATTAGATAAATATTTTAAAAATATGTTTTTTTAATATAATATTATGTGGAGGTTAAACTGTTTGGGATGCTAACTACTGTAAAATGGTACATACTTTTGCTATTATAATAAAGAAAACTTATTACATTAGTAATCATTGTAGCAAAGAATTTTGTAGCCGAATATATTATTTACAATAATTGCTTACAAACATAAGTTCTTTGTTAAATCATAAGATCTTTTTAGTTATAGATGTTGAACTCGCGCAGCAAGCTATAGCTTTGCTAAATCGCCCAAACTATTTTTTTTTGTGTAATCATATTGAAGAACCTTACAACAATTGCAAAGCTGCTTTTTCTGCTGAATGCAGTCAACGTTCGTCGAAAAGAAGCACGAATTTTTCTATCGGATATTTCTAATCTTAGTTCAACGTTTCTTTGGATGCGAGAAAGCAGTCGAAGATACTTCCTCACGGTGTCGTTTCCGCCGAACGTCTAACTATCGCAATAACTATCGCAATAATACAAACGTCCCCGACGTGATCGTTCCTCCGCGGTGACGCGAAAGTAAGAGAGCCGTCGCGACGAGTCGCGTCCAATGTTGCTCCGCGAAGTTCTCTTCTTCCGCGCAGAAAAAGGAAAATCAGCGGAAGTCTCATGGAAAAAAGCGTCGCGGAAAGCGGTGCTCGGCGAAGTTGATCGTTTATGAACGCGTGCTGCACGGTCGCTTCGGTCGACAACTTTTTCCCCAGTGTTAAATCTTTAAGCTCTCCCCCGCGTTTCTCGAAAAAGAGAGACCATCCTCGGAGGCAGAGGAGGGAAAAACGCGCTGCGAGGTGTCGGAAAGTTTTACGTTGTTGGACGTGTTCGCGGTCGCCGTAGCTCTCCCTCGAGGACGAGACTGAAAGCTTTCGCTAGGCGAAGATACAACTTTAACCATTCGAACGCACGCTAAGCATCTCTCTCTCTCTCTCTCTCTCTTTCTCTTTTTTTCCAGCATACTTACGGTATAAAAATGCGATCGGCACGTGGAATGATTATGGAAACTCTTGGATTCCTCGATCCTGCGAAATGTCTCTTCTTTAAAGACAAAAATTCTGTGGTATTATTATAAGTAGAAGTTATAAGAGCGATAAAACTAGAAATCTAACAAGAGAAAGAATTCTGTTTTCGGTCGAAATGGATTTTAGTGCTTAAATATTTTTGTGAATTATATACATATTTGATCCTGCAATTTGATTCGCGCCGAAATCTTTTCCGGTCTTGAATAAATTATTCGCAAATTTATGATTCTCGTTACTATCTAGATTACTAACATTCTGAAGATCTTTTTATGCTTAGTAGCATAAAAAATTATTGCTTTTCAATTTAATAAAACAAAAAAAATTTCGAAGCGCAGTTTGCAAAATCAGATATGTATATAAATTCACATAAAAATATTTAAACACTAAGATACACTTTGACTAAATATAGGATTTCTCTTACATGTTTAACATATTATTTTTATTAATCGTCATATCTAATTAATAATCTATATTAAACTTTATTAGACAGATTTTTATTGTATGCATTTATTATTTACTATCAACGCTATTGGATTTAAATACTCTCGCGATAATTAAAATGTAAGAAAATGACTTCGTCGATACGAGACGCCTCTGCGAGCTTTCAGCATGACGAAAACGTTCTCCAAGACTTTAAGATCACACAGAACTTCGGCGTTACAAATAATTTCATTTCCTTGTGCAGCTAAACAAAGGGAATCACGTTGTAAACGCAGGCGAAAAGCTCGCTAAACACTTTGAGATTACCAGCACCGGTTCGAAGAGGAGAGATCCTTTAAGGATTTGGCGCGGAACGGAATTCTCCTTTAAGAGAATGGGAACGATGCCGCGGAAAGCTCGGTAGCGTGGCGTTCGCGAGAGGCAGTCGACGAAATTCCACAGGGGGTGAAGGAGCTTAGTAACTGTAATTCCTCAGGACGAGACATTAATCGGAAATTATGCAAAATAATTCCAGTCTCACGACATCCGAGCCGCTTCGACCTGCGGCCACTGTGATCGTTTACGACCGCCTTCTTCCTCGAGCCGATTGCCTTTGCACCTCTTCATCACGACTGTAATCTTCCAACAGCGTTATCCAATCCTCTTCGTGTGCAGAAGTAAAATTCTTCCGTCGAAAAATTGAAATGAAACGAGACGCCCAAATCGGTTTCGTTCGCAAAAGTGCCGTACTCGATGTACTATATTCGGCAACCAATGTGCCGAAGTCGCATCTTCCAGGATATCCGAATATTTCAGGCCGAAATGCGAGAGAGAATCCGTCTGTATACGATCTCGTTGGGATATCGAATTTATAGAGATCCGTCAATCAACGAATGAAGGATTCAAACTTTGAGAAATTTTATAAATATTTAGAAGTACGAATTTCTGACTTCCAAAATCTAACAAAATTTTGACGTTTCAAAGTTGGCAAATAATAAATTTTTAAGGCTTGAGAAAATCAATGTGTTCTAAAATCTAAAAATTTCAGAGATAATGTTAGTAATAGCTAGGAGTTTTATTAAAGAAAGAAAGAGAAAGAGAGTGAGATAAAAAATGTATTATTCTAGAGCAAGCATCCTAAGAACACACAGAATGAATGATAAAAACAATCAAGCTTGAAAATGCAAAATGAGAAAACTAATAAACAAATAGTGCAGGAATTTAGAAAAAAATATTACACGAAGGTGAATAAAATAAAATAAAATAAAATAAACAAGAGTGATAAAATAAACAAGCAAAAGAGAAACGAAAACAGCAAGTGACATGACAGAAAAGCAATGAGAGAGAGAGAGAGAGAGAGAGAAAAAGCATTTAAATAACCATATAAGAGCCAAATAAGAAACCAGAAAAATAAAAAATCACGTAGGAAATAATATAATCATTTCTCATATAATCAATTACATTTTTACACGCCAGAATGGAAGGTTGAATTTTTACGATTATTATACTGATGAAAACTCTGTGAATCGAAACGTTTATATTATACAATATTTTCAACATACGCATATTAAATAATTTATAATTCAAACACCTTATTGTGCTCGTTTATTGGTCATTACTACGATATATTATTTTGCGGTGCAAACATTCGAGCGATATTATATTTATTTATTTAGGAAATAATATAATCATTGATTTACAGATCCTCTTAATTTTTTTTTTCATTCGCTTCCTAACGAGGAAGTCATATAGCTACCTCTCTTGTGACACGTCGTAACGTATGTGCGCATTGCGCCTGCCTCGCAGCGTTAATTTGGCGGTTAAAGATTTCATCGTCGCGATGGAGTATGTGCGGGCGTTTTCATTATGGTCTTCCAGTACAACGAGCCACTTCAAAACGGCCTACTTGTTCGTTCACGATGAGACTCAGGTACCCGTACTTGCTCATTGAATTATTGCGCTCCCTTGGTTGCGCACACAGTTAGCGCATGGGATCAGTTTAGTTTGCAGCAAGCGAGTGTAACCATTGAGCAAAAGCTACGTGATAACGCTACGGGCTTCAACATCGTCGAGGATAGAGAAAGGGAGTGAGAATTAAGAATGAGGTAGATTCGATCCGTGCATACCGAAAAAAAAACTTTTTATTGAGTAAAGAGAAACTTACATACCTCCCTCGTAAAATGTGCCGTGAAAAATTATTCTTTTAAAGCAGGCATAAGGTAAACGTTCCAGTGACCAGACACGTACTTATATATGTCCGGATATTTACACAAAATTTATTATTATTAAACTCAAATGCTTCTTTTATTACTGTTATTATATTATTTAATTGCATTTAAAGATTACAATTAAATTATAATATTACGCTTTAAAAAGCGTATTTGAGACTAATATTAATTTAAATATTAATCCGGATTAGAAGATTTTTAATATAAATATTTGTATTCATTTGAATACTCAAGAGTTAGTTATTTGAATTCACTTATAACAATATTTTAATTAATAATTGTTATAAGTGGATTCAAATAATTGTTCCTTGCTTAAATCTTGAATTTTCAAATGAATACAAATATTTATATTATAAATTGTATTATTTATAACAACTTACGCTTAAATGTCCGGCTACTGGGACATTTACCTTACCGATTTAAAAAAACATAATGACATAAGTCATGAGAAGAATTTTATTACGATAAGTACTTAACACCCGAATTGGAAAAGAAATTCGAAGGAGAAAAATGCAGTCTTGACAGACACAATTGGTGGATTTTTGCATATCTAAAAGAATTGAAGATATCGCGAGGAGACTTGCGAATGGTCACGTTCTCATCCATCAATTTCCGGATCCTTCGTTCCTCGACAACCGTCGAAATAATCAATATTCGTGCGAACATAATCCTGCCTGCATTTCGCATTCGCGGAAATCTTCCGTTGCAACAATCGCCAAGTCTATGTCGTGACACTCTAGCCGATGGCATTATCGATTCGTCATGTCGGACATTGCATTCCGTTAAGTGTTTCATTCCGGTGACGCCCCGCCAGCTCGTCAAATTGTCATTGTTGCGAAAGTGGGTCGCGCAGCTGTCGGATTTCCCGGTCGCAAAATTCGCCAAGAAAGTCGCGGTTTCTTCGGTCCTGCGAATAATAAAGAATCGACAGGAAGACACGAATGTATTCGGGATCTCGCGCAGCCGCTTCGGGTCACTCACCGAGTATAAATTCTCCGGGAACTCGCAGTCTCAGCACGATCGCGCGGAAAATTCGCTGAACGGACGTGTACTCGCCCGATAATCCTACGTGCAATTTCATATCCCCCATCTGAGATCGAGTAAAGCACGCGTGATAACGTGAAATTATTCCGCACGGTGGAACCGGTTCTTTTGAATCGCGGGATTATTTCCCTAATCTCCGTGCGAGAGGCGTGTATATAATTTTCTACAAAAGAAAATTGCGATTGTTTGTGCTCCGCGCGCGGTAATGAAGGTGGCAAATAAACGGCATAACACATTGAACATGAGATATTAAAATAATGATACAATAAAACGGGAACTAGTTTTATTTGCTGCATCCACTTTTCGAGATTGTAAAACGCACGCGAAATTATTCAAAGTTTCTTTATGCACGCTTTTTGTAAGTTCTCGCGGAATGAACTTTTTCTAATCTTCGTGAGAAAGGAAAATAATTATATCTGTAATAAAATTGCGAACATTTATTCTTTTTCCGCGAGTAAAATATGGTGCCGTGGAATTAAGACTAATAAATGCGGGGATCAATGAGCAAGCACGTAATGGATCGCATATTTCGTCAATGGCGATAAAAAGAAATTAATGCGCCCATAAAATGCATCCTGCGTGTGAGCGTGAGAGTAATAAAAAATCCAGGCAATACATCTCAGCGCGCGGCACGAGAGATTTTCGCGAATGAAGCCGACAATCGTCGAAATGGGACTGCAAAACGTTATCGATGAGAGGGAAAGTAATGGAAAATTGATCGGGTTTGATGACAGTCAGGTGTGAGCGTAAACGATTCTCGTCGCGCGGTTATTATTTGATTCGGTCACATCGCGGATTAAAATGCACGTGCCGTCGCATTAAGTGCCGCGTATTTTTTTAAGCGTCTGTTTCCCGCCGCCACTGTTTCCCTTATACATCCGAGATTGCGTCCTGAATTTGTGATTCCGTTCCGACTAATGCCGACGACGTAGTGCAAAAAAAAAATTGAATAATCGACGCGGTAAAGGTTTTATCATGTTACGCAAACTTTTTAGATAACCCGTTACTACGCGCAAACATGTAACAAAAAATCTGTTGACACAAAGTGAACAAAAATCATGTTACATCGCGAAAACGAAGAAAATATTGATTTCACGTGCAGTGGAGAATGTTTTACGTTTTTTTTACCCTCTTTCGGAAAAAAATGGCAAAATATTTGTTCGAAATTTCAGAATGGTATTTTGACGTGGTCAACAAGGGCCATCGATTCTACATACTTTTCGATGTAACTGTCTCCGATGAGAGACAAAAAAAAATAACATAAAAATCGTCACGCATTTGATACAACAAGCGTATCCTTTAACGTATTATTGTTTAACCCAACCACGAAATCGAATTACATCGGTCAAATGTATCGCGCACGTGCCTATGTCCCATGTCATTTCACAACAAGAGAGGAAATTAAAGCCAAACGATGGTAGTCGATCGATATGAGAAACGAAAATCGACATTCGTGAATTGTCCGCTAATTGACTGTTCATTAGCATAAAAAATAACGTACCGAATGAAAATGAAGCGCGTGAAAATGCCTGCAGGAAGCGGCACAAATTTTAATATTAAAAACTAAAGCACTAGAAGTCAATGCAGAAATTGATACGTATTTTCTTTAGAACATTTTAACAAAATTATATCTGAATGTTTCGGTTTGAGTCTTCATCAGTACACAATAAAAGAGTTACACTTTATTTGTAGAACACTTGCATTATTTTACTTGCTCGTTTCTATCAATGTAGATTAAGTTTATCTCAGTTTAACATATTTTTCATCTTTTTCTAATTCTTGTAACTAGAAAAAAAATAGAAGAATTAGTTGAATCGAGATTAAAATCACGTTGACAGAAATAGTAAAATTAATTTTGTAGTACGTCATGTAGTGAACCCGGGACAAGCTATTTTGGATTTTCACGTGAAAATTTTTATTCGACAAAAAACATTCTATCAGAAATTACGAATTACAAGTGATAAAAATCTCATCAAAGGATCGTCTTAATTTTTTTTAATCGAAAAACAATAAGAGATCCGACAGACATGTACATCTTCAATGCTTTAACACTCAAATTCTGGAAACCTTTACTCACTTCTGCATTACCAGCCTCCAGTGGATAAACACTGTGTAGAGGAATCACTGAGTAGCAACGCATCTCCGAGAACCTTCTCGCATTTCAAATGGGATAACACCACGTCGCCGTGGCGCGTTTCACGCGTAATTCCCTTGAAAAGTTAAACCAGGACATATCCTGTGTGTGCATATTATATGCAGTGTACGAATGCATCTGACACGCGAGATGCGCGCAGCCCGAGAACGTGTCTACGCGCGGCTATGACAATCGCGGCGCAGCCGACCGACCGAGTTGACATTTTCACGTTTTCCGGGTCCTCGTGTCGTAATTAATTATCGGTTCGTCGCGACCAAAATAGACAGCCGCTCACTCGAGCGGAATTTTGCGTGCCGACCGATATGACGGCCGGTGCGAATTCTGTCTTCGGCAGAAATTAGAAGTCGACGTGTAATTCCGCGCCGTCGACGTCAGTCGGGGTCGACCCGTTCCTGAACGCGTTTTAAACGTTTCGCATCCACCGACTGCATTAATCATAACATGTAATTAGGAAAGAGCTTTTAATCTTTTAATAGATAGGTGGGTATAGTACGTATGATACATATAATGATTTAAAAAATCTTTTTCTGTAAAAGAAAAATAAGAAATATTGCCTAGAAATCTCAAAGTTCATTTTTACATTCCGATTTATTAATTAATAAGGATAAAAACAATATCAATTTAACTCTATATAGATTATTAAGAAGTATAATTAGAAAATACAAATTTTTTTTAGATGTTCTGAACATCTTCCCACTTACTTAAAGATTAAATAAAATTTAGGTCGCGGTATTTATGGTCAAGTTTTATTTCAAGAGTGTCTTAATATTTTAAGCTAATGCTTCTGTTATTGATTTTTGATATTTCAAATCGTATTTAAAACAATTTTACTAAAAGAACAATTTTGTTACGGTATCTAAAAATTTAAGTAAATACAGATTTACAAAATAATTTTGTTCAACTAATTTTATTAAAATAATTATGTAGGATACTGTGAAAAATTTTGATATTCTAGTAATCAGTTTAAATATCGTACATAATTATCTTGATAGTCCAATAAAATTTATTTTCAGATCTGTATTTAGTTAAATTTTTGAATACTTCAATAAAATCTTATTCTTTTCGTGTAAATAAGAATCGACTATGAATCGACTTTATAGAAGTAGGAATTTTTCGGGATCACTTAAAGTTCAGGCAATCGCGTACACGATACTTATTCCTTCAGCAGTGAAACAAGACCGTCATTTGCCTACTCATATTCAATATATAAACCTCGTCTGTATTTTATTATCACTGCAGCAGACTGCGCAACTTGACTTGCGATATGATTTTATGGGAGTCGTAAAACATCTGAAGATACGTCTTACGATTGGTACTCAAACATCTGCAGAGATCGCACTTTACAGTATACTATCATCGATACTGCTCTCCTTATACTCATATTTCGCACTCCACAGATTACGCGATTGCATTCGTTTCTTTTACGATTGCCAAAATCAATTTAATCGATATAATTACTTAAAATTCCTGTGCCTATTGTGCAGAGGCCATGCTCGACATATTCTCTTTTCCTTTCTACATTTTTGTCGAGCCAGCAGCTGAATTGCAGGAATCTCTCGCGTAAACTGTGGAAATATGCGACGGTGTATCGTACCGGCATAATTAACCCCCGACAATCGCTAATTAGCGACGAGTTTGTCGTGTTCGTGTTTCGGCTGAATCGTATGACGTAATCGTTACCGAGTAATACGGTAACGACAATGTCTGACGATCTAGTCGCGCGCGTTTATCCGAAATTACGCCGGTACTTGCGGCCGTGTAACTGAGAGAAATTGTGTGGTAAATATTTGCACGTCATATACGTGGGAAACGTGTTGCGAGTTAATTGGCTAGTCCGTTTAATAATAAGTTAACATCGGCGCATCACTCGCCGCAGTGCTAACAATAAAATTCATCTGTTGAAAGCGACGAATCTTCGATTATCAATAATAATCACGTTACATCGCAATTCAAGTAATTGACCAATTTGACAAATTTGAATTCTTCCATCTCGAAATTTTCCTGTTGAATTTTATTTTAAGCGTTTCGTCAGAAATTAAATCAAAATTTCTCTCGATTATAAAGCCTGATACTTTTGTATATAGAACGACTTACATTTCCTTCTAATTTACAGGATGATTACGAAAGGTTACATAATTTCATTAAAACATTTTATAAAATTGGCCGCTCGTAATGCGATTGAATGTTGGAGCGTTAAAGTGTGGAGCTCGTATTTTTTCGAGTAGATTTAATGCATTATGCGACATTCGTGTCATCCTGTAACATAAGTTCTTCCAGCACCCGGTAGCACACGTTGGATCCATCGATCAACCAGAAAGACACGATAAGACTCTATTCACCCTCGCCCCCGCGCTCCAGCTCTCTCACAACCAGCCCACCCTCTCGGCAGGAAATGACATGCTTACAGTGTCTCTTACAGCGAACGACCTAATTACAAGTTTACCTTTTTCTGTTTTCTGTTCGCTTCTTATGTTATGGACCGACCCTGGTTTCCGGTTTCTCTGTGCAGTCCTTCAAGGTAATTCGCCACCGCCTTTTTCTCTAGACTCTCTATTACCGCCTTTATCTCTCTTTCTACCGCTCTGAAACATTCATTCGGATCGCCGTCACATCAATGTGTCACCATAATTGTACAGAATGTCTCTCGAAAGTTCCCGTATTAGACTCGCGGATTCATGATCGTAATAAATCTTCGTGCATCTGCGCATCAAAGAGCTCCCTCTGACTCTTTTTAAAATCCATACGAAGAGAATGCATTTTACATATTTTTTTAAAAAAACATTCTGTATGTTAATTGAAATGTGGATGAATGCGGATAAAGGTGAAATAAAAAGATACGAATTTCAAGCCTTTTTATATTCGTTACTTTGTGGTGATACATACATATACACATTACATACATCATCCACACGCTCACACACAATTCATCATTTTCGATCTCTTCATTTTTCGCAATACATTCTATTTCTATTTTCTGCTTTCCTTCCATCACCCTTTTCGTTGTCTGTCTCTTTTGATATTTCTCTATTTCTCTTTCTCTCTCTGTCTCCATGAGCATTTCACGTCTCTTTGATAGTTTCATTTTTTCATATGCCTCTTCTCATGCGCCGCCATATTTTCTCGCTCATTGTCGTTATCTTCATTGCGTGCCGATGTCTGATCTTGTTCGCGCGAAACGTTTTTCAGGCTCGATGTAACGAAGGAAGTATTTACTCACAAAGAAGTGGAGAACGTTGCTCCCGGAGTTTCGGATCCTCCTATTTTAGCTCGCGTCGTACGAAAAGCTATACTCATCCCTCGGAAGAGGGAAGATGACGCTGAACTTTTTGCCGCGTATCTCGCGGAAAAAAGAGGCAGCAATATATACCTTCACGTTCCATCGATCCGCGTTTCGCGTGCAACGTCGTCCATAAACACAGACATTGGCGCGCATTACACGACGTCGCCAAGCTACTGCAAACTGCAAACCACCGTGAGAGCTTTAACGCGCGCCTTTTCCGCGTCCGTCGTGCACCATACGCGCAAGTAGAGCAGCACGAGCGAGACGAAGAACAAGAAGAGAGGCGGGCGCGTGCAAACGTCGTGCACGCTGATGCACGCGCTGAAGCTCTGTATACCGAAGTAGCGCACAGTCCTCCATTTTCGACCTACTAACTGTAGGGTAACTCCGGCAAATACGTCGCGCTGGGATTTTCACCGCAGAAGTCAGAAAAAATAGGAGTGGGGCTAATTTTCCCGCAATTACTCTGTTACGTTGCCTTTATGTTAGTATAGTGTTACGATTTCAGTTTCTTATTGTTAATATTAATGAGATTATTGAGTAAGTTGAATCGATTTGTCACTGTGTTAAGTAGCACCATCGTAAATTATAATCTACATAAAATGATTACTGTAGGACGTGCAAAAAGCTTAGTGGTTATTTCGTGATACATAGAGGAATAGTTAAGCATGTTGTATGACAAAATACAAGTACTCTTGTATTCTTTGTTTTAGTTTGTTGTCTTGTATATCCCACTTGTTTGGGATATGCGGCATTTTTAGCGGGTGGGATTTATGCCCAAAGCATACAAAGTGCGCAGATTGAATTCAATGCACTAAATGTAATAAACGCATCACATGAAATATGTCCCTCATGTCATAACACTTGTAATACATGTAGGAAGATTTTAATTATTATTTAGTACTTCATACACATATTTATCATTTTTATTCCTTAATAAAACTATATAAACTATATATTTTATAAGTTACTGTGTCATTTTACGTCTTATTTATATGCATTATTTGTAAATTTTTCCTGAACCGTACATATCCCCCTTTCCCCTATGAGTAGCCATATATCCCACCCCTGGGATATACGACAAAAATGCAAAGGTTTAAAAAATCATTTTTTAATACGAAATATAAATATTTTGGATTTCTAATATTTTTTTCACAATAGTAGACAGTACAAAGTTATTAACATAGTAAATAATACTTAATAAATTAAGTTTTGATAGGTGCGACGTATTATACCCGAGTTACCCTACCCTACATCAATAATACATTAAGCGCTTATCGAACTACAGACAACCAAATCGAAATGGCGGTCGAAATAGTCAATAGGAAGGTCGTCGGCATTTCAGCACAGATAAAAGGAATGCGCTACTTTGGTAATATAAAGCTTCAGCACGCGCGTGTGCGTTGCAAAGAACGAGCACGCGATCTCAGAAGAAAGAGAAGAGAAGAAACGCGCAATGCGCGCGCCCGCTCGCGAGCGTAGAAAAATGCCGCTGACTTTGCATTTTGTAGTCGGTGTTTTTTATGCGTCCTATTGCCTCTCTTTTTCAGCACCCTTTCCACCCTTCCGCTCACCCTCGACCCACATACACACCTTCGCCCTACCTCACGCTTGACGCGCCCGGTATAAAAAAAATCCGTGTATTTTTTACCCTCCTTTTTTTTTGCACGACACCGCTGTACGCCATCCAGCGCGATTTTTGAGGCCCTTTTCCACGGGACTGTTTACCTGCCGCTATTTACGATGCAAATCAAAGCGGGCCTCTTCCTTCTCCCTCTTTTTTATAGCGCAAAACAGACGTCGATCGATTAACGATTCAGGAAATCGGGTCGTTGAACCCTTGGCTTCTGTGCATTCTAATGAGGCTCTTGTCAGAAGCTTCTTCAGGAAAATTTACTGCTGGAGAAGCAAAGTTTTTTTTTTAGCAGAAATGTTAAGATTTTGATAGACATTCGTATATGAATATTTAATTATTAATTTTTTTTTTAATTTGTAATCGATCTTGGAATCTCCAGAAATAAAGATTCGATTGAAATCGAAATTCTAAAATAAAATATCTCAAGGGGAGGAAATATAATTGAGAAAGATTATTTTTTCAAAACATTAAATAAGCTTTCTCTCCACAATTTCAAATTGTCAAATTTTTCGATGTATGCTTTTTATAAATTTTTACAGAATTTTTCAGAATTCATTTCCTTCGGCATAAATCTGAGCGAATAAAATTATAAGTTAATATAAAAGCAAGAAATTTTTATCACCTCATGTCATAATCGACTCCAAAATTTCATTAAAAATATAATTTCAATTTATATAATAGATTATAGACATTTCATTATTAATGGATTAAGGGTTTTTTTGTCTAAAAATGAGACTTCGATTTTGTCGATGAGCCAAGATTCGAATTTGACCGACTTCGCAATGCGGCAAGCTGAAATTACGCGCGGACAATGTTCAATCGTGACCTTTTTACGTGCAGCTTGGTGGACTAATAACTTGGGTTAATGTTCGCGCTGCGGGTCACTCGTGTACCAGTTTTAGAACGTGAGCAAAATGCGAAAGTAATGAGTACGAGAACGATGACGCAACGCGATTTTGATGGGCATTTCTCAACGATATCTAATTGAAACAAAACACATTTACGTGTGTTATTGTTTATTAGACAAAAAAATGTTGAAAAGATTACTCTTCGAAAATCACAAATGCAAAAAGCCGAAAAGTAATAACTATTTTAAAAAAGTAATAATTTCGAATCGTTATTAACAAGGTTTTTGATGAATTAATTAAAGGTCAAAAAATAACGTTTAAATTTTAATCTGTAAATAATTGCAATTATTTTGATAGAATTTCAATCTCGTAACTTAATTATTACATTGAAAAATGCTAAATTTTAATAAATGTTTGTTTGAATATTTATAAGTAAATATTTACTAAAAATGTACACAAATTTGATATAAGAACCATTAATTTGATCTAACTATCATCTCTTTATTGAATAAGTATTTACTTACTATAAATAAATGTTTACTTAATATTATTGCAAAATATATATTGTATATATATTAAATATATATTGTATATATTTCATAAATTTTTTTTCAGTGTGACATATTTGCTGTCGGAAAACAGTAAGCAAATGTATTAAATAAAATTTTCATTATGCAGATATCGATCGCACGTTCATTAATTCGTAATATAAAAAAAAAACACGCTACTTTATACAACATTCCATATAAATTATGATGGCCGTTCTATTTTTAATAATCTAACATTTTTGTTACAACGCAAAGTACGAACATCGGATAATGTTCGAGATTATAATTAAACTATAAATAGTTTATCTCTCGTAGAGAAAAATTTTTCTATCCGATGCATACAACTAACTGATAAAAGCGGACATTATGGACGTTGCATTATACAATCGATCACGGTAATACTCTCCCGGTTGATCACCCCGAAATGTACTGAACCAACCCTTAACCGATCCTCGACCAAAGATCCAAAGGGAGAAAATCGCTCCCCGCACTTGATTGCACTCGCACGCTGCGAGCCTCGCAGAGACAATGTCCAATTTATTGTTAGTCTCATCGTAGAAACGCATGCCTGATAGATTGTTATGTGTATGCGTTATATGCGTTAACGAGGACATAGTCTGAATGCATAAAATACATATACAGATACACACGCGTACATACACGGATATGTATACACGACACTTGCATGTCAATAATTCTCGTCGATAGAGTCTCAATCTTTTATTGAATAGTCGTAGAAAGGAAAAAAAAGAATGGACTTTATGGCCGTGTCACACTAGCGATTTGAGTCTGTGTCTATTGACCAATCAGAAAGAAGCTACTCTAGTTCCTTTTTGATTGGTCAAGAAATCCAGGTCGAAAGTTATCCTTATGCGATTTTTTAAAATATTTTAGCCATTATTTGGACATATCTTTGTATTTTCCTCTCAAAAAGTCTCCCAAAAAAAACTCGAAATTTAGAAAAATCCCCCAACCTGGCAACAATGACGTAATCACTAATGCGATACGAGTATTATAAAGATAAAATTGTTGTTTTAGATGAAGCTTTACTTTCAAACGCTTCGCCGAGCGGATTCGCAGCATCCAAGATTCTCGCTCAGCGACCGCGGACACTCCCGCATTCGCGTGTTTCAAGATTTCTAAAGTTTCCCTTGTTTCGGAGTTGAGTGATTGTCTGCCACCCGAAACAAGGATCTTTCTGGATTCATTACTCAGCGCGGTCGTTCGCTATTTACAATCCTAAGGAAAGGAAGCCCGAGTTCCGACGCGCCGCGCGGAAAAGAAACGGGAAGTCTCGGGGAAATGAAATATGCCGCGACGAAAAAAGTCCGCGAAAAGCTCGCTCACCCCTTTCTTTCCGTCTTTCTTTCGCGCGCTTTCATTCGCTACGGAAGACGAAGACGAGAACTCGCTCGCTCGCTCGCCTCGCGCCAAACAAGCGCCGTAAATTTCAGCGTCCTGCCTCGAGAGAATCGTACCTCATCGAGAGAGGGAATGCAAGCGCCGTTGCCTTCTTGCAGCCGCGTGTCGACAGTGGCTTTATCTCGAAAGAAAGGCGTCTGGCCGAAGAAAGTTCGCGAGGAGTTCCGGGGCCGTTTTCTCTCTGCCTTTCCGTGACGCAAACGGAATCGCGATGATATCTGCCGGAACTTTTTAAATATCGCAGACAATAGTTCACGCAATTATTCGTGTTTCAATACGCGATCGCGTATCCCCATATAAAATCAAGCAAAAAAGTCACGCAGCTTGTATTAACTTTATTGTCAGGTGACTGGATATTTTATTTTTGTCATTATTCTGATTCGATGAGAGCGAGACAGAAAGCGTTTGAGATTCTCGCGGTGATTTTGGCCAAAATTGAAATTTGTACGAATAGCAGTGCAAACGCGCAATTAAATCTGGATGCTTGTTAAACAGAATAACGCGTTTTGGTGACGTAAACGTTTGACAATCGGTTGTGTCATTAATAACTTTATTCACGATCAATCACATGGCCAACCCAGAGCTCGCGGTCGTTTTTATCGTAAATGCATGTTTCCTATGTCGCTCGGAACAATGTACACCGACACTAATGACGCGTTAATAATCTGGAAAACGCAAGCGCTGACATAAACGCATCCCCGAGCTTTAAAAGGCTATTTTTATCCTACGGAAAGCCGACAAGGCGTGACGCATTACTCACTTCCGATATTAAAACGCCATATAAATCGCTAAATCCTCGTTTTATCGGACGTCCAACTATTTCTTCATTATCTAACAGCTTTTCATTTGCTGCTAAATATCACGTCATAGACTTGAATGCATTACAGGTGTTAATAAATCAATTAATAGAAATAAATATATTTTCGATTAAAGCAAATCTTAGTGCTATAATACTAATAATGCTAAATGCAAATTTTTTGCAAATGTATTAATAAAAAAAAAATCTCATAGTCACATCGTTATTTCTTTCGAGATTATTTTCTCGATAGTAAAATAGTTTATATGAGTTGCGTGAGTTTCGATTAATTCGACGACCCTTCGATCTCAGAGATGCACCTTCAAGATAGTCAAAATAGAAATTTTTTCACCTCAAACTTTTCGTTTGCGATAAAACGAAAAGTTCCTGGGAGAATCGCGACGCACGGGAGGACGCAACGTCGTAAAACGCGTCCCGACGCCGCTCGTCGCAAGATGCAATTTAAGTGTATTCCACGAACGTAACTGTGACTATCAAACTATAATACAGTCATTCGGCTGACTAGTAGAGAATTACGTGCTCGGCAAAGAATCGCGTGTTTGTGGGCGGCTTTTACGAGACTCTTAAAAGTAGACTTAAACGCTCGTCCGTTACCTTTACCGCGACTACAAACGCGGTGCGTAAATTTTCGGTCTGACGTTACGACGCGGTGCGTTACGACGTTACTCTGACGGTTTGATAAGAGACGTCGCGAGCGAGCGAGCGATTAGATCCCGCAAATCGATGTAACCGCCAAACCGCTACTGACCTCGAGCCTGTCTAATAATGTACGAAGGCTACCGTGATATATCGAGTTCGGATTTCTAACGCGAGATCGAGTGGGATTTAGGGAGGATCTTCTCCGTCCGACGTTGCGGCGACGATAAAGGATTTACGAGTGGAATTTCGTTCCCCGCGGTTGTAATGGCTTTCCTGATGAAGATTGAATTCGACCCTCCCGGCGCTTTTCGGATCTCTGAACGTCCGGGCTTCTCTTTCCTCTCTTTTTTTTTTTTTGCAATCGATAAGATCGTGAAGATTATCGTTTATAGACGCCTCTTTATTTGTGTAGACAAACAAGTGAATTTTTCGGAACTGGCGTACTAAAGTTAAATGGAGGTTAAAGGGGAACAATTCGCGAATGCTCAGAAGCTGAATAGGATGTATAGTCATTCTTTGTTCTGACTGATGACTGGGAAACAGTGCTCGTACGAATTGCTAGCTACTGCCTGGAGAATGCACCATCCTTATCTTCCAAGGAAGATTAATGTAGCGAGCACGCGAACGCACTCGAGACTCGATCGCATGCATTACTACGCATAGTCATTACATGGTTGTGTAAAGCTGTATGTCTCTTCACATGACGTATTCGCGACTAGTCGTGTAATATTTGTTTCGCTGAAAAAAAACCGTTATTTGACCGCGTTCAACAGAAAAAGTGACTTTGCAACTGTTGTAACATATAACTAGAAATCACGTCAGGGAGAAAATGTCAGGGAAATTAAAAAACGGTCAGAGAAATTAGGGAAAAGTCAGGAAATTTCGCAAAATTTTCTGAAAAATTAAAATTCTCGGCTTTAAAGAAGTTTCGTACATCATACCCATGTAGTTTTGGAATACTGTCAACTTAACATTTAACATTTAATTAATTAAATGCAAGCAATGTCAGCAACATTAATACGAGTAGTAATTGACATTGTTATTTTAAATTGTTTTCTCAACGAAATTTTTAACGATTTCCAAATCAGGAAAAAAATACAACAAATTTCAAAATATTGTATTTAAAAGCCAGGGAACTCATGAAGTTTTGTCTGGAAATCAGGGAAACTTATGGAGCTTTATGATGAGGAATTTGTGGCAAGTCTATAGAAGTAGGTCATTACTGAACGTTTCTATTTTTCAGATTAATATTGTATTACGTAAAAGATAACTAATGATTCCAGGACTGATGATTCCAGCAATATTCTAGTAACATTACAAACATTGCAACAATATTGCTGCAAATTCTGTGTTGTATGGATAAGATTCTGCAATGTTTAACTTACCAATAATTATGTCATTTAAGTGATATAAAAAATTAAAGTTTTTCATTACTTTCTTTATTTTTATAATAATTTATTTCCTTTGAATAAGAAATGTCAGTAGTTCTAATGTTAATAGATTGATTACATTTAAATCCAGTGAAGAATTAAGAACGATGATCAATCATAATAAAGAATCTTACAAAAGTTGCAAACTATTTTCTGTTCAACGGAGTCATTCTTTAACGTTGCTGTGCTTTGTAAATAGCCGCAATTTTCAGAGAGTCACAGCGAGATATCGAAGCGTTTTTGCGATGCGAGATGATCACATCTCGGGGCCCTCATAGTTCGCTCCGTCGAGAATGTTTTTCGCGCAACACTCTTGTCGCCTAAGAAGTTGATGCTTCGGATGCGTCGTAAAAAAAATTTCATTTCCAAAGTATATTATCCGACACTATTCGCGTACATTGCTCGTGCAACGCTAAGAGCAGTTTTACAGTTACTGCGGATACAACACGCGCTTTACGACGGGACGCGGCCAGGTGAAATCTTCCTTGTGAAAGATCAGTGTTTAAGCGACAATACGCACTGCACGTTGCACTGCTAATTGTTAGTCCTGTGCTGATTGTTAGTCTTGAATGCTGCATGCCGTCGAGGACGAGAGCACCGATATACGCGACGTATACACACGTCGATCAAGTTTCGCATCATCTTCCTGTCGGAAGTTACCTAAGGATTTATTATCTCGAGAGAGAAAAGGAAAGAACAAGAGTAAAAATTGAAGAGTTTCGATGAAACAAGTGGATAGCCAATTTAATCCATTCATGGCGAGATTTTCAAAATGCAGATTCTTAGCGATCTAAGGATCCTGTTGAAGACCCAAGAAACGCAAGTCTCCAAGGAGTTTAAAAAAAGCTTCAGAATCCACGGAGATACAAAGCTTCAGGGGGGAAGGAAAGAAGACGGGGATCTTTCACTGTTATTTATAGACAGATTACTTCGCTTCGCTTACTTCGTCGCATGCGATACCGAAGATTTATAAGCGAAGCGGGGCGAAACTTTCTTCGGCGTGTGTGTGCGCGCGTAAAGGTAATATGACTTGGGGAAGCCGCGTTTCCCATGATTCTCACAGATCATGATACGGCCCTCGTGACATTCACATAACGGCATAGCCACGATCTCACGTGACATATTTTATCAGTGCATTCGATCATAAATCGCGCGCGCTCTCTTTACCATTCATCTCCCCTTTTTGAATCATCTCATCACGCCTAATCTATCCGCTATATCCGTTGTTACCAGGATGCCCCGCAAGAGATGCGTATCGGCCGTAGGAGTTATTATCTTCCAAGCAACTTTCAGTCCATTTTTCTTTAGCGAAACCCATAATCTCGGACTTAATTCCCGAGCTCTTCGGGAAAATGAAAATTAAAGAGCGCTCGCGCGGTAAGCGCACTTGAATTAAATTCCTGCTAAAGAAAAGTCGACGCTAAATTCCTTGAGAAAACAACTCCCGCCGCTCGTATATGTCTCTCTTAAGGGCACCCGCAATTACAATTAATGCATAGTCTAACTAAGGAGTTAAATACAGATCTCGGGATTTTTCGGAGGATCCGGTGCGTCAATACTTGGGATACTTGGACTCTCACCGTCCTCGGGATCCCCGAATCATCGGATTCACCCTAATAATCCCGAACGATCGACTGGTTTGCGAAAATATTTCCCTTGTGTGCGAGAAATTTGGGCGGGAGTTATTTACCCCCCCCCCCCCCCCGCCTCTCTTTCGTGTATTTCGGCCGAAAGAGACGTTAATTTGCGGTCTCGATAGAAATCCTCGGGAGCTCCATAGATCACAATTAGCTCCCCGCGAGCCGTAGGCGATACGAAATTTTCCGCGACGCGAAATGCGAAGCTCGCGGCGTCGTCGTCTTGCCATTACTCACGATGATATCGTGGCGGTGTAGCGATACCGTCGTTTTCATGCGAAATGACGTTTATCGTAATTGCACGTCCGGGCGCATTGAGCGCAGTAAATTTCCGTGGCGCGTCCCCCTATTAATTACCTCCTGATAATCTCGACTTGTAATTTACAATACGCCGGAGGACCCTCCATCGAAAAATCGCGCCGTCGCGTTCACGACGAGCGCGACGGGACAATTCGACCGCGGAATGAATCGCTCGATTAATCGCAGTTGCAAATGACTGATCGTTGTGATCAGTGACTAATTAAACCTGCACCGCTCGCTGCTGTAACGAGCGAAATAATATCGTTTTCTACGGTCGTTCGATCAATTTACAAGCGGTATTAATTCCCGAATATCGACAACGGTTAAAAAAAAAAAAAAAAAAAAATAACGATAACGCGATCAATCTTCCGTTGACGGGAGGAAGAACGTGTATCCCTCAAAAACGGTTTCATATCGTCTGAAGAAACGATCGAAGGACGGATCAATTTTTCTTCCGGAAAGGAGTCGCGTGCTCCAAGATAAAAAAAGAGTCTCTCGCGCGCGATCCCCCTCTCTGTACCTCGTATCGTCGAATGATCTTTTTTTTTATTTCTTTTTTTCTTAATCAATTGTGTACATGTGTTTACTACCTTTATATTGACTCAATGATGTTATTCTGTGGTGCTTTGCATGTCTCTATTGGACTCTGCATGTCGTATAGGGCATCGTAAGTACTTACTAAATGAACTCGTCATGAGACCTACGAATACACACCGACACATTTTCAGACTCCAATCTCGTCGCCAGTGAACGGGCGGATTCGCGAATCCATCGATCTCTGGACGCGCGCGGATTCCTCGGAGCTTCGAATCCACACGAATGCCGATGCATCTCGGGATCCCTGGATTCGCGAATCGTCCGATCCCTGGATGTTCGGACTTCTCCAAGCCGGAAGATCTCCGAAACTTCGAATTCTCGGATTTCGAGAACGCTGGATCTCTCGATCCTTGGGTTCGGATGATCGGGATCGAGAATCCTTGGATTCTGATCATTCAGGAATAACCGAAGGACCGTTTGATCCTTGAATACTTAGATCCTTATACACAAGTAGTAGAATCTACGACTGAATCTACGCCATTTATATGAAAATGCGATCGAGGAATCTCGTTCCTCTGATCCGTTCTTTATAGAAAGAAAAATTCAATATAATGAAGTTAGGAATAAATGGATGGAGAATAAAACAATGAAAAAATCGACAAAATATGGCTTTGTGTTAAATCAAAATAGAAATAAAAATAAATTCGTTAGTAAAAGTATAGTCAGTAATTACAAGTTTTAAGATCTTAAAATTTTTTTCTCTCTAATTATAATTTACTCGATCCACGAAGCTAACGAACATTCAAAATTTTTTAAATAATTAAGTATCCGTAAAGAAATCTCAGAATCACCGACGATCTCGGCTACGTGCTATTCGAGACGGTACTATTCCGAGATGTATTTTTGCTCCAGAATGAAAAGTTCACCGACACGTATACAACTTCACGGTTCGAAGCTCTGAATACAAAAGAACGGAGTTAGCGAGACGAAAAAATAGAGGAACGAGCCTTCGCCGATCGATACGATTTCAAGTTGCGGAAAAGAATTCTCTTCCGCCATACGGGCGAGCCCTGTCACATTCTCGCCCTGTATTTTTATTAATTTATCCTGGCATAGGAAACCTTAGCAGAGAGTAGCCATATATCGTTATTAAACTTGCCCTTGTCGTTCGTTCGGATAGATAACTCGGCTAACGACCGCCGATCAACTTCTATTACGATTTTGCCCGTTTCCTATATATATATATATTGTATATCTTTCTGTCTCTTATCTTTGTCGGTCAGTTTCATCTCTCTTTTTTAGTTTTTTGTCAATATTTTTCTCTCTCAACGCCTTCAGATGCCTAGTTAATCCCCCTTTTTGTTACTTCCCGGCTTTCCCATCGGCCTCAAGCCTCGAACCTGAAGAGAGATTAACGAGGTACGAGCAAAAAAGAATGAAAGGGAGAATGGGAAAGAGGGGTGAAATAAATAAGCGATGAGGGGGTAGAAGGGGGTTCGGAAAAGAGAGGGATTTGTGCCACGGGGGAAATGCCGGCGGCGTTTGGCAGACACGGAAAAGGGGAGAAATGACTTCCGCGGATTTTTCTCGCTCGAAAGCCGATGTTGTTCTAACCCGAGGGTGCATAAACTCCATCCTTTTAGTAATATTACCCGACCGGTATGAGAATCGTGTAATTTTGCACTCACATACGAGCCGAGAGAGAGAGAGAGAGAGAGAGGGAGAGAGAGAGTGAGAGAAACGTAACGATCGGCGTCGAGAATTTTTCGGAGTAAACATACATTTTCAAATATTTTCCTTTGACTTTACTTCGCTTCTTGATTTCAGCATTATAATGAACATTCACTTCTCTTAGATTAGAAAAGTAGTTGTATGCACTTTAATTCGCAGATGCGAAAAAATCCGTGGGAATTATTTCTCTCTTTCGTCGTTCGCGTTGTATAAATCAGGAACGCCCGAAAGTGATTTTTCGGTACGATGATCGAATTTCCTGTATTTTCTCTATTGTTTTCTAGATTTCCCTTGTCCTGCGATTTATTTTATTCTGAAAATCCTCCCCTTTCCCTTCTCTTTTCCGGTCATTCTCTCTCATTAAGCTCGTACATGGACACCGAAAACCACATCGAAGCTGCGGGCTCGTGAATAGCTAACTGCCGCCTCGTTAATTACCTTTCCGGGTTTTTTTTTCTACCCACGGTGTAATGCGATCCGACAGGAGTTATACGAGGATACGGGGGTGTCCATTTTAACTTTTGTGTTACTCTCCCCGACTTTGCGAAATTTTTAACATCCAGTAGTTTCTTTACGATATCTCATAAAGCGTGTCTTTCACGAGAAAGACCTGTAAGACCTTTCGTGCTTCCCTCACCGAGATATTTAAGGAGGAAAATCTATCTCTTAACCATTCCCTGTCGAGTTACAGGTCTGAATTTTTCATTTCTTCTCAAATGTCTCGTGTAAGTCACGTATTTCATCAGAAAATTCGCGATCCCTAGTTGAGATTTATTAAAAGAACGCATATATGGTACTTTAGAACAAGTACTTGCCGAGTTATGACCCATTTATGACTTATCTGGTACTTTCCTAAAACATTTTTCAAACTCATCTGAAATTGTGGTTTTATCGTTTTGTACGAGAAAAGAAAAGCAAATTAATAATATTTGTCATTGTATTTTTGAATATGATTCTTCAATATTTATAAAAAAAAAGAAAAATTTTTTTTAGTTTTAAAAAAGTTGATATTTCAGTATTTACCGATATTGATGCAGTATTGGCATGTCACTTTGTATCGGGATATTTTCAGCTTCTTTTATAATACGGTATTATCGAAAAATCGCGTAACAAGAATTGAAGTATCATATCCAATTTCGTTTGCTTATTCGAGCGAGATCGATTTCCTTTTCAAAATTTCTTTTGCTATTTTTCCTTAAATCTCCATTCTGTAATCAAAGAATCCCACATTAAATATATGGAAAATTTGATGAAATGAATTAGTTTTTACATATAATGTAGTTTATAGTAATAAATAAAAGATGTCATAGACATAAGGCTGAATAGTAGACAGTTTTTAAACTATGGTGTACCAAAGATGCTTTTGAGTGGAACATTGAGAGAAATGATTTTGTTATAGGAACAAATCAAGGGAAAATAAATGTGATATTTGTTAAAAAATCGATCGATTTGTTAAAATTGCGAATTAATTCGTCAATGTAATAAATAATCAATAGCATCGCTAGCAAATAAGAGGCTCATAGATATATATGTATATATATATATATATATATAAAAGTCATAGACGATTGCATCCCAAATCGTAAGAAATTGACCAATTCTAGTCAAATATTCTCCCTACATTTGACTGTGCTTGGTCGATTTCCTACGACTAACTCCACGATCATCTACGAGATAGATTACATTCTATATAGTTTGTTTCTGTTATTAATAATTAATTGATATAGCAGACTAGCAGCAAACACAACAAAATTTGTTGTCACATATTTATCAATCACCGGTTAAAGGTACTGGTGGCTTGCTAAATTAACAAAATCCTTTCTCTCAGTGAAGTTTTATGCCTTTCTCCATTATTTCTCTCAATTGATTTATTCTCGTCGGTCTAATACAAATCATAATTGTTTTTATATCTTTGCTACATCATAATTCAAAAATACTGAAAAAAGAAGTGTTTAATTTTAAGATATTGAAATGTTTTATTCTTGTCTGCATTTTTTAAACATTTAAAGATGTTTTAGTTTCAAACTTTTTCAATAGACAAAACACTACGTGTTTGGATTTAAAATGCATAGTGTTGTCCATTGAAAAAATTTAAAACTAAAACATCTTTAAGTTTAAAACATGAGGACAAGAATAAAACATTACTTTTTACAGTGAACTTTCCATTATTGAGCTTTGTGTTTATGACATTTTTTATTTATCACATAAACTTCATTATGTATAAAAATTAATTTATTTTAGCAGGACTTAATTTTTCATATAATTAGCAGGATCTTTTCTTCAAATTTTATTTTTAATTTCCTTAAGTTATTAAAATTTAATTTCCAAAATTTTCGTGCCACACGATCTTCCAGACTGTACAGGAAGCGCGATCGGCACTTCCGGGCGATTTGGGCGAAGAACGTAAATTATGTGCGTCACGTAATGTTGCTGCTTCCGTGAACGACTAACACCCATATCCCAGTCACGCTTTCTTTTCCCTTACACCTTGTATATTTCCCATAAGTAATTCATTCCGTCTCTTCCTTGCGGCGCGAGTTGCACGGAGTTTTCAAGTTCGTTACGTCAATCTAATTGCGACGGTTTCTGTCTCTCAACCCTCTGAATTTCAAGTATTTTTCATTTTAAGTGATCTCTCGGGAATCTTTAGCGTCTCTTCCGGCGCAATCGTCGCCTCCCATAAAGAATTTTATTTTCTAGGATTATATGATTTCCGCGTCTTCTCGTTTTCGATGTTTACACATGTAAGCACGCAGAAGATTCGGCAATCAGTTCTACAAGCTTTTATTTGAACAAAAATTTTAATTAGATTCAAATACGACTCGTCGATAATAACGGACGATTAAATGTATGGAAAGCAATTTTCATCGAAGATACATAGGACCGTCTGTGAAAAGTTGGAAGCTTCGTGAACTCCGCACCTCAAGTTGATCTGTTTCTTTACCGTGTCCAACTTCTCTCCAGATCCTCTTCAATTTTTTTTATTTTTCTCGCTTTCCAATGTTTCTCTCTAGAGAGTAAATAGCACCCAAAGATTCGACACGGTTCATATAAAATTCCGTTACGCCTTAATCTGTAAGATGCCATCCTCTCCTCTTTGATTAACACGTAATGGAATATTGATGATTTCGGGTCGAAATTGGACATCACCGATCCCCTTCGATAAGTAATCTCGATGTCTTTACTTTTTCTTTTTTTCTCTTTTTCTTTCTTTTTTCTCTTGCTTTTTCCATTTGCGTCTTATATATTTTTTTTTTCCTTTCGACACGGCTCCTCGTAGTACCGAGGCGCGGCGAGCAATGCGTAACCGATCGACAGAAATCTCTTCTCTTCGTGTAGGAAAAGGAGGATGGACCAGTGTACAAGTTTTACGAGACCATCCGCGATTTCGGGGACGACATTATGTCAACCATCACTCATCTGCATGACGTTACCCTCTTCGCTCCCAGCAACGAAGCGCTGAACGAGCCGAACGTGAAGCAGATGCTGCAGGACAAGAACCGCATGAAGGAAATCCTCAAACTTCACTACGTCAAAGAGCGACTAACCCTCGACAAGATCAAGGACAAGAGCGTCAGCCAAGTAAGTCAGTTTTTCTCTTTGCGTGCGAAATTAACATGAGATTATAACAAAAATCATTCGTCTTCGAGTCACTTGTGTCTTTAAATAAAATATTGTGCCTGAAATATTAACTGCGCTTAACTCTAATCATATTTATGTGGGCTTAAATATATGTTCAATTACCTAAACATATAATCATAAAATATAAGATTCATCTCATATCAAGCTTACTTAATTTTTTGTTAAATTTAAATAATAAACATTGTTTTATTTTAAGAGAGACTCTTCTCTGCGTATTTTCATCAGAAGCTCGACATATACATCGATATAATCATACACGTGGAGGTATATTGTCACATTGATTAACCCAGCCTTTCTTTTTGTTTTTCCAAAGAAAGCAAGAGACTTCGTCGGGAAGTCACAAGTCGGGGTAATTACAGATTCATACAGCTTTCAATGTTCTCTATTTTTTTTTCCTTTTTTATGCGTGAAACTGTTCGCAAACTCTATCTGCATCCATTCGCACTGTCCGCTTTCATGCGTTTCTCCATGTTGAATGTATTACGAGCGCGAAACGAATGCGAGCTAACATTTCCAACACTAACACGCCGCACCAGGGCATTCGGCAATCGATAGCGTCAATAAATCTCGTCCCGCCAATAGCTTTAGTAATCGAACGCCAAAGAGATTTCTATTCTTGCCGCGATACAACGGTATACAAGGTGACCGGAAAGTTACATTGAAATTTGAGCGAGATTTGACGCGTCGCCGCTTAACAAATTTTTATTTCACAATTTTTTTAAAAGGATGCTGGAGCGACGACCGAACTTGATTGATGTCGTTAAAATAGATTTTTAATTTCAAATAGAACGTTATGTAGATATATTAAGTAAAATATACATTTCTTGCTCTGCTATATCCTATATATCTCATGAATGCGGTTATGAATGATTATTCACTCACACTGAAAAATATTTTGATCATTTTTGGTCCAATGAATGATCGTTAATCAATGTCCAACTTAATGTTCAATTATTTCATTGATGCAATAACTGGATTCATTTATATAACTACATAAACATTGCATTCTTGCAATGAATTCCAGTAATAATTTTATAACCCGAATTATAAAAATTTACTGGACCAATTTTCATTAATTTAATAAATATTTTATTGTACAGTTTTGATTCAGTGTAGATCGTACTTTTCCATTCACTTCTCTTGTAAGCTTCGAAATCATAATTTCGTCTCATTATGATCTTATAAATTATTCAAACGTAGGGAAATGATTTTTTGTTGAATATATACTTGCAATCATTTATATATGTGAAGAAACAACCTACTAGTAACATTATAATTTATAATTTCTTTTTACATAGATTTATGTTTTTCCATTATTTTTCTTTTATTCTGAAGAAGGATTTTTCTGTAAGGAAAACGAAAAATGGGAAAGTACGAAATATGCGTTTTGTCAGTATTATACAGACGACTCCAGCATCCTTTTAAATCCTACATTTCTCGGTGTAGAAAACAGGCCCACGATTACCACTTCTTCTATTTTCTACCTGAAACTTCTTTGGATCGAATCCTCAGCTTACCAGCTGACAGAAAAGATTTCATTACTTTTTTTTAGTGGATACACTAAAAGACAATTTTGATAGTGATTATTGATCTCTGACAAAATAATGGAATCTTTAGCAAAAAAAAATGGCAACCGTGATCCACAAGAACGTCAAGCGACTCGTATCGTTTGACGAGAGGCTTTTTTCCGTCACCCCGTATACCGGGAAATGCACGATTCGAATGAAATTGCGGAGAGATTCGACAGTCCGCGGAATGGATTTCTGCCGTTTCGTCGACAATAGGATGTAACGATAATTGCGTATTTTTACGAGAAGTCGAGTTTCCCTTCAGGCGACAGCGGGGATGAACGAACGGAAAGCGAACTCACCTGGTTGGGCGCGATAAGAAAATTCGGCTTCCTCGGATTAAGTGGATTGGAAGATAAAAAAAAGTTTCATGCGGGAGAAAAGAGACGCCTAACGTCATAACAATGCACGAAGACTGTTCCGCTCTTATAAACTTTGCTCAAAGTCGACTGGCACGTCGGTTCGTTTTCGCACTTTTCGAGGCTCATTATCATCCAATCAGCATGACGGAACTTTTCGTCGGAATAACAAAAAGTTCTCGGCAATTTTCCACCGGCTCCTGAATTTCCATTACCTCGCCTTTCCACCCCTTGTAGTATTTCCCCCTCGCATTTGCCTTCGCTTATTTTTACTGAATCGAGAATGTCTTCAGCGACGAAATTGCAATCGTTCCAAGTCCTCCTCATCCCGTTTATACCATATTTAAGACTATCATGGCGCGAACGGTTTCTTTATTGATTTCGTAATTGTTTCAGCGTTTTGGATCTTTCGATCGCCCGCTTATCACCTTTTTTTCGCACTGACGTTCTGTAGATAGAATCGCACGTGCAGCGTTGTTATCCGCATTATCAATCATACGCGTCGCAAAGCGTTTTCCGCGTAGCCTGAGAACGTCTCGTTAGCGCACGCGAGAACTCAATTACATCAGGGAAAACCGGCAAATACCGGTAATCGCAATGCGTCGGAAAAATCAACAAAAGACGTGTAATCGCTCATACGGCGTTGTTCTTTGTCGGCACGCACGATTTCATACATTAATCTTTAGCATTATTAGCGACATCCCCACACAGAAGAAAAAGATTTGTTTAAACAACTAAGAACTTCATTGATACAGAAAATTTATAGTAGCTGTAATATACGGATAGCCAGTTTTCTACATTAAAGTAACAAAATTGTACAGCTGAATACAATTATGGATAATCATATTTGTAAAAGTACAGCAAATTTTTGTTAATATAGCAAAGATAATTTTCTATGAAAATCCAGTATAGATCAAAATTTTTAACAAAACATGCTAGCTAAGCGTAATGTTGATGCTGTACATTCTAAATTTCTTGCAATGAAAAATGCAACCACTTTTGAAAAAAATGACGATCTTTATCATCTTCATTCTTTTTTGAGTGAAATCTCACTTTTTTGGAATGAGATTTTATTTGTTTGAAGTGAAAATTCACTCTAAAAATGAAATTTTACTCTAAAAATAGTCAAAATTGTTTCTTTTCAAGAGGTGAAATACTTTTACTTTTCTTTCAAGAGTGATTATATTTTCACTTTCTTGGAGTGAGATTTCACTATAAGAAATTTAGAATGTAATGAAGAAAACTTGTTACATTAGCAATTTTCATCGCAAAGAATTAACTGAATTAGCATATTGATAATTGCTTAAAGACTTAATTTTTTTGTTGAACCATCAAACCTTACGCGTTGCGGCGTCTACAATACATGGAATAAGAAGTAAGATTAAGAAGTTAACTAATCACAATCAATTATTGTATTTTTCTTACATTTGACTGTGATTGGTCAATTTCTTATTCTTTTTACTTCCTTTTTACTGTTCATTGTAGACGATTTCTTATTCTTCCTTTTACTTCCTTTTTACTATGCATTTGTAGACGATTGTAGATGTTGAAGGAGGCTATAGTTTTGCTGAATTACCAAATTTTTTTTTATGCATTAACGAACGCGTAAAGAAACGTAAAAGCGAAAAAGAGACGCGCGTGACACGCCGTTTCCTGCAATACGAATTTACGCGAGAGCTGAAGGACCGTTGGGATAATTCTCGCGCAAAACCGATAAATTCTTTCCTGAAAACGCCCTCGTATGGCTACGGCTGAGTTTATTGGCTTTGCAACATTGTTTGCAGATTTGCTTGTTATCTATACGCACTGTCGAATTTATAGGGTGCTGCCGTGGTGCGACGCGTCTCGCAAATCCATGGTGAAAAATCATACCCGGCCGATTGCGCCTCGCGGGTTTACGAAAAAAAAAAGGGATAAAACGAAAACGTAGGCAGAATCATGGACGAATTGCATCACGCAAATGTTCGGTCGGAAAATACACCGACGTGGTATCACGATGGAAACTCTCGCGATATCGCTTTACAGTTTCCAAACAAACCAAACATCGGAATCGGATATATAATGATCCGTTCTGCTAATATTCATATATGATGCTATAAAGGAACGAAGCCAATTCTGATTAAAGCGGTTTCCAATTTTCGATCAAAATTTTTCCTTTCCATAAATCGTATTTCAATTAATCGGATATCTTTATAGCTGAGATTAATGTAATAATAATTAACTTTAGAACGGGCTATTGATACATACATTTTACATGCAAATGAGCGAGATCATTGAACGATAAATTACGTCTTTAGTGATCATCAGGAATTCATGTTAAATCTGTCCTATCTATCGTGATAAAAAAAAGCTTAGACAAGCAGAAAAACAAGATTTTAAAAATTCGATCCATATATTATATAAAGCGTGCTAAAGCAAAATGTTATAAGAGCCATTTTCTAAATTAAGAAAGTAACACAAATATTATGTAAAAGAAATTAACAAAAGAAGAGATAATACTGACAGAATTTGTAAGTAAATTCTCTACATTTTTTTTCAATAAAATTTATGATTAAATTGACAAGAATCTTATTCATCTTACACTGTTAGAAAAAAATGTGTCAAATTTATCTTAAATCGCATCCATATCCATTCAAATTTTTGATTAATTTAACACAAGATAAATATGTTATAGGAGATTACAAATATTATGTAAGAGAATAAGCATAAGAAAGATAATATCGATACAGTTTATTAAAAAAATCATATGGAAGTATATTTTTTTCAGTAAAATTAAATTAATATACATTTCATTCATTCATTTTAGAATTGATTAAAACATTTTATTTTTATGCTATTTGTTTACTTACTCATAAATTGTGTCATTTTAATACAAAAAAATATTGAATATCAAAATCTTTAAATAACATAATAATCATTATATTAAATCAATACTCAAATAATTTAACTCATAATTTTTACAAGGACGAATCGTTTCCAATACGAATACAAAATATTTTTTATTATGTATATGTACTTAAAATTTACATATCAATAGCAATACTTAATATCGGTAGCGCATTTTAGGATTAAGTCGCAACTTTCTGAGTGAAAAATTCCATGATATTATGTAACAAATTCCCTCCTGTCGAACGTTATTCCTCAAAAGTTCCTTGAACTCTCGCTACTTTTATCGTAGTTATAAATAGCGAATCGGGCCGTAAACCAGAATAATCGAGTATTACCTTCTTATTTCACGAAGTGTGCGAACGTCTGGAAGCGGGAAAGCGTCTAATATCCTGCGGGAAAACTCGTGGAGCGAAAGAAATGTAAAGCAGCGTTGCGTCCCGCGCTTTCCAACGTTTCCTTTCCGGTCGACGGAACGTCCTCCATTTTCTCGTCATCATGATACACGTCTTCACGGTTGTCTACAGTATCCGTAACCGATACGCGTTTCCGATATATAATACGTATTATTTTCGAAACTCCCGCGCTCTTCACGGTTAAGTTTCCGAAACTTCTGCATCCAGATGGTCGCGGGGAATTCAATTTCGACACACAACTTCGCGGCAGTCGCGAGAAGATATTCCTTTTTGGAAGCGTTTCCCGCTTGGTCCCGCTCGGCAAAGGCAATCTAATTCGTTTCCCCGTTGCCGAGCTTCAAATAACAATGAATATTAATGGGCGTCGCGTTCGCTAAGCACAAATCGACGAAACGAAGTTCGCTAAGGCATCGTACGGACTCGGGTTCCGCGGGAAAATATCTGTGACAGACTTTCTTTGAATATTTGATAATCTTCTGAAAAGGCAGACATAATAAAGTAAAACCGGGACCATAGTTTCGAAAAATGTCGCGTACGAAAATATATATAATGTTCATTGCAATTACAATTAGTATTATTAAATTAGTATTAAACCGATGAGAATAAATCAATTAAGAGAAATAAATTTATTTTCGGTTAAAGCGAATCTTAGTGCTTCAATATTTCAAAGTGAATTTTATGTATATATCTAATTCTATGTATCTAATTTCTAAACCGCGCGCAGAATCTTTTTTTATCTGGGAACGCAAACATGAACAGAACTAGACTAGTAATATCACATATTATTAGGTGTTGGAATTAATTCGTAGCGTTTTACAAGTGATGGGAAGTACTTTCATTAATGTATTTTTTAATGCTCATGTGAAATAAATAACATTCTTTCATTAAAAACGCTACGAATTAATTCCAACACCTAATATAATAAATTGATAAGTAATTTTTGATGCTACTTAAGTATTTTAGAAGAATATTAATAATTTGATGCTAAGTACCTTAAGAAATATAAATAATTTAATTTCTTGCAAAAAATAATGTCTCAGCCGGGATTTGAATTCGGATCTTTCGTATTCCGTACATATTATATAATAATCATATAAATTAAAATTCTATGGTCATTATAATTTACATTTAGTTATCTTGACTAGAATTCTAATAGATTTAACCAGAAATCTCTGATTTATTTCCTGGCTCAGGTTTTTCGCAATAAGTTCTTTACAGTTTTTCTAATTTAATTTAGGAGAGAGTAGTAGCGTTTCAAACTGATTATATCCCATCTGAAATAAATTTATTTAATCAAAAGAATATACATATTGTATTATTCGAAACATCTAACTTTGATCATGACGGCGTTCTCTATTGTATTTGTTAATAATTTTCCACCAGAATTCCAAATAATGCAACCTGATTCTTTTTCCAACGTAGTATATCTTTATCACGATATTTTTCGAGTATAAAGTTCCAGGTCTTTAACAAAAAATTGAAAATGGAACGTTACAGAAGTTTTTTTCCTAAACAGCGCGATATCTCTTGGTCTCGCCGAATCGATCGCGGTTTCATGTTCGCTGATATCGAGATCTTTCTCCGTTGGAGTGTGCCGATGAATGGCCGCACGGAACGAGCGTTTTCAACGCGGTAACGCGCCCGCATTAATTTTCCAGTTGGATCGAATTCATGGGAAAGCATGGCGGTGACTTACGAGCTTGACGATGGCCGAGGAGAAAGAGAGAGATAAAATGTGCGTGTGTACGTGAAATAGAGAGAGAGGGGGGGGGGGGAAGGCAGAGAGGAATGTCGGTACACAGTAAAATTAATAATTACCACTAGTACAAATCTAGCGCGCTCCAAATTCGCCGATATCTCGATCACACCGCGCCATATCGTCCTCAACGTCGACTCCCCGAGTCATGAACGCAATTACGCGAAATCTCCGATACAGCTAATTACACTTCAATATCCATCGAGCCGCTTCAATCATTCAGCAGCGCCAATACGGGATGTTGGCTTTAATTACTCCATCCGCTCGTTAATAAATTAACGTTCGATCAGTATAAATAAACATTCGGCTGGCGAGCAATGGAGAATACGATGCGATCACTCTACGATCATTCGTTCGTTACGGTTCATCAACATGCGACGTGAACCGTCATGCAAGGTTGAAAAAAATCATGCGGTGGACGCGGTTTGCGATCAGATTCTAAATCTCATCATTGATTCCGTGGGAAAATGAGAAACAGCGAAACGGACGGGATTTAATATCGTTGCGGTAACAACGGCGCGACAGGGGGTCGAAGCGATGTTATTAATTAATTTGCGAATGGATTATCATAAAAGCGTGCGCGCGAACGCAACGAACAGGTGCGCTAATGCCGATTCGCTAATTGCTGGTAGTTACACAGCACATCGATCGGTAATATTGCCGTTATTTACTGCGCTGCACGCACTACACGGATGTGCGTACCAATATTGACTCTACAGAACCTCATGCACTACGCAACGGGTGTATATATTAATCATGGTAAACAAAGGGTAAATCGCTCTTAATCGGAAACAACGCGACCGGTACCTGCACGGCGTGACATTTTCGCATGGCCGCCGCCGCGTGACTGCCCGTTGATTAGGATTTCAAAACCATCCCGTTCAATTTCGACAGCGAATTTGCCTTCATCAAAACTTTGGATTCATCAAAACTTGAATTCTCGACTTGTGAAAACGATTAAATATTATAAAAATGTATATGCTATCTAATGTACGTTGCAAACTTTTACACTCACAAGGAGAATATCAGACATGGTCGTCTCCGATTTTCCTAAATTTTATATCCCAGCAAACAAGCTGACGTTATTTTAACGTTAAAGACGGCATTTTGATGTAAAACGATAGGTAATGTCAACTTATTTGCTGGGATATAAAATTTAGAAAAATCGGAGACCACGTCTGATGTTTTCTTTGTTAGTGCAGAAATTTGTACATTAGACAGAATGTACATTTTATGGTTTTTATGTAATAGTTCAGCCTTCTTATTAATTCATGCTAAAATTATAATAGGCGTTTCTTAAACATTCGTGAAAAAAATATATTAAAAAATTTACATTATTAACAAGAGATTTTTTTACCGCGTTCTTCTCACAAATACTTGAGTTAAATCGAAGGAGACCATATCTCTTGTCAGAAAAAGACATAGTAGTAGCAATTATAAATATGACAACTGTACAAATTTTGTATATAATAAAATTAGTACACATAATTATTGCAACTATAAAACATTTTATTCATTCATCAAATTATTGTATATTAATTTGACATATAAAACTTGTACAGCTACACTGTTAGAAATGCTTAAATATCGAGATATTCCATTTCAAAGTTGAAGCGTTTAAAATATATATATACATATATACATATTCATGTATACACACACACATACACACACATATATATATATATATATATATATATACATAAAATTCCTATCTAAAGCTTATTTGAAAGTGGTCTTTTTATTCATTGTAAAAAAGTTTTTCTTAACAATTTTTTGAAACAATGAGACATAAAACGTGGAATAATGAAATTTGAATATGGCTTCCGATATTCGTTTTTGAAAAATCATTGAGTAAAGTAAGTAGCAAAGTAAGTAAAGTCGCTATTTTTTCAATCGGCAACAATAGCGAAGGCATTTTATATCATAAAAAAATTTGTATAAACACATTAACATTTATGAAATATCTTGTGCTACATAAAAATGAAATAAATTTTCATAAAAATTTTCATAATAATGAGCACTAATGTGCTCATTAGATTGAGAACGCAGTCGGAGAACGTCCTTAAATTTAATGTAATGTCATGAAATTAGATTCGAATTGTGTAACTTAAAAAAAAGAAAGACCAAATGTTATCATTCCACCTTTGGTTTTAGACGGAATAGATGAATTCTCGTGAAAAGAAATGACTAGTCAGAATTCACTGATAAAAAGATCTTTATTTTGAACGTTCAGCGTGCGCTCTAGCCGTTACACTCTGCCGCCATGTCTATATTAAATTTCATAAATTTTCATGAAAAATACATTAAGGACATATTTTCTCCGAAAAAATTCATTTTCTTTAGATTTTTCTCAAACTTACAGAATAAACTTGTTTTAATGTCCTAAACGCTTAAAAGTATATTAAATTTCATGAAATTTTTAATAAAGTGTATCATGTGCTGATATCTTTATAATTGCTCCCACTATATTTTCCTCTAAGTATGTGTCAAGAAATGAAGGATATAGTTCTTTCCACTCACGACAAGACCAATTTGCATTAAGCCGTGCCAGTCGTGGCTGAGAGGGAAAATAATTAATAACTCCTGGAAAGTATACGATAAGCAAACAACCCCAACGGAAAAATATGCTTTACATCAACGCATGCACGCACGCATGTACTCACGCACGATTTTTACGCGTCGCGCTAGACATACGTACATTTCTTTCAGTGCTATCTTTTTTTTTTTACTCTCCTTTTCTTCCTCTTTTTTTTCCGATTTGCATTAAATAGCGCACGCACCCGTATGCCCGCGCACTAATTTATCGCTGAGATATGTTTTACATCGCTTTCATGCTTCGTGCTATCACACCTCGGAAGAGTCACTCGTACGCTGATGAAATGATAAAGCACTCCCGGCAGAGAAGGTGCCGCGGTGTCGGGTTGGATCGCGACGCAAAATTCAATTTTATTCGCGATACCATCGCGAAAGTACTCTCTTCTGTTCCTTCCATTCCACATTCATATTTTAGGTATTATTTAAAGTTCATTAGATCAAACACCTCCCTCCCCCCCTCTCTCTCTCTCTCTCTCTCTTTCTCTGTTTCTCTCTCTCTTTTCTTCCTCGATAAGACGAGGTCTGTAATTTTATCTAAAATATCGGTTTAAATAAACGATTTAAACCATTTCGGAGATTACTTAAAATATTATTATAGAAGTCTGGTCTTTTTAGATTTTCATTTTGTTTTAGATTTCCCGAAATATGAATATCTGTGCTTCTTAGAATTCTTGAATGTTTGACACAGTTGAATGTTTCAATTACGCGAGTAGTCCGATTAAATCAGACTCCCCGATAAGTTTGACTCGCGAAGATGACTTTGATTCACCCGATATTGATAAAATAAATTTCGCGTGGATTTCAGACAGAGTCTAAAAAGAGTTAGATAAATCAATCTCTCTCAATCTCTCTCGTCGCCTTCACTTTTGTTTTTCCATTTTAGTACGATTTATTTCGTGATGACCTTACATTCGTAATTAATTAATTCGACGTCATTTCCCGACGTAAATAAAAGTTCCGCCGTAGTTTTACGCGCAGTAATTGATAACAGCGAGCACATCGAAAGGTCGAACGGCCGCGAATAAAAAACTAATTGCGGAGGCGTATATAGCGAAAATAGCGAGTGCTTATCAAGAACGATCGCATGAATGCTTAAAAGTTCCATTTTTACACCTCGATAAAATTAAAAGCGTCTCTACCTTAAAGCGGAAAGCAGCTTAAAACGTTAAAATCGGTTATGTACAAGCAAAACATTTTATTCATTCATGGCATACCATTTCTACCAAAACGGCGAAGCATAAATAAAATTTTAATACATGTTACATTTGTGCTAGCAGAATCTTAATGAGTCGACAGAATTTTTTATCGAGAAATAACATGATCTATTTATTTTTTCTGGTGATATTTTCGTCGAAATCTATTTTTGCAAAGACCTAGAAATTTTTTTATAGTCGCTTCTAAAATGCAACAATGATAACATATAAGGATACAAGTCGCAGAATTTAAAGATATTCCTTAAGAGATATTCCTCTTTACAGAATAGAATCAAATTAGCTATCATGCATAAGAAAAGATTTTATAGTTTCTCTTAACCTCAGACATTTATTCATGTCTTATAATTAAATGGTTAACTAAAATCTATTAGCTAAATATGTTATTATTATTTAAATGTAAATCTTTATACTGTTAAATTAAATCGATGTCAAATTATCATATCCAATTTGAGTTATTTTTTATCATTTCTATATGTCATTAATTTATAATAATTAAAACAATCGAAAATTTAAAAAATTTAACTCAAGAAAGTGTATTAAATTTGACCTAAATTTAGTTTATCATTATTTAATAAGCATACATATTAATATGAATGTTGTTTATTTTGAAACTAATCACAGAAATAAATTGATGGTTTAAATTTTGACATATATGGAAGTTAAAAATAATAAAATGTTATTTAATTCAAGGATTAGATTACCTTTGATGTTTAACAGTGTAAGATTTCTCTATATACACAAATAGTAATTCCCAATTCGCTCTAATTTCAAAAATGTGCTTCCGGATATCTTTTTCTCTTTTTTAAACACCCCGTACATCCCAGTTTCCTCGGTTTCTCAACGGTGGATCTCTAACACGGATGAACGTCAGGAAAGTAACCGGAAGTGGCTCTGAGTGCACACGCCGGGAAATTCATGAGAGCTGGATCAGCCGGAAAAGGGATCGTTGCCTCTTGGCGCTCTCTATACCAAGCTTTTCCATCCCGACATCAACGACTGAGGAGCGAATGAGAAGAGAGAGAGAAAGAGATGTGACAAAAACCAAGGAGGAACGAGGAGAACAAATCGAAAGGGAGGGTGTCGATTTGCAATCCGGACGATATTTGCAAGTTAAAGACTCGCACTGCCGGCTAAAGCACAACGTACGCCGCATCGTCCGGATAATCCGGTGGATCGAAAGAGATTCGTTTCGCCTCGACGTCGCCGCCGCCTAGAATCCCGCGGCTGTCTTTTAAGATCAAATTACGTGTCGGCCCAAGAAAGCGGACTCGGAAGTGCTCCAGGGAACATTTCATGCCTCGCGATTGCGCGATTTTCATCCGAAGATTGTCGCGCTGATGGCTTCCCTTTGACGTCGTAATTGTGGTATAATAAACACATTTACTTTCACAAAGCGCGGATTGTATCATTTTTCACGTGAGCCTCAAAGACGTAACTTTGGTTCATGGGCTTTGTCCTACAACGATTATGGGAAACCATTCCATCAAACGAAGATAATTAAAAATATTATGGCAACGTAATAAACGCAAAGTGTAAAATAATAAACGTAAAAAACCTAAACTGAGGCATGACTCGCTGATCTTTGCAAGCTTTTCTCGTCAGGAATTTCTGACTCCCCTATCGATATTATTAGTGAGTCCTATTGTGCACGAAACTCCATACGAAACTTTATATTTCTGATTGCTTGACGTCTCGAACTTCGCTTCTTCAGCCTATCTTTATGGAGAGACGCGCATAACTTTTAATTCCCGATTCCTCTCTGCGAATCTAAATGTGTGCGCTATGTGATGGCTCCTGTTTGTGCACGAAATCGACTTGTATGTAATTCTTCGAAAACGTTACAGGCACAAGGATCCTGTCGAACAGATCTTTACGCTCGAATTTCCGCGTTGCGACTCTCTTTCATCGTTTGCGTGAAATTTTGTTTTCTTTGTTTTAATTACATAAATTGTCGAGATTACATGAATTAAAATTGTTTTGGTTCACTCGATGGATTATTTATTAAAGCAGTCCGATTTGAGCGATGAGAGTTGACCACGTGCCTTCGAAGAATTCATTGTGCAGCGTCTGGCATCTTCCTTGTGTGTGCATCTTTTTTGTGCGTGAAAAGAGCTACGTCTTTTTATCTGTTCTTTCTTATCTCTCTTTACCTTGATCATTTCTATTAATACGGATTAATTCTAATCTCGGTTTAAGTTACTCTTCATTTTGTTTAATTCTAAAAATTAGAAAAAGATATGAGTTCAACCGAGATTAAAATTAATCTACATTGGTGTTAATTTACATTGGTGGAAAAAACGAGCACCTGTCAACTTTTTCTACTATATTTTCAATTTTTTTAACATTTTTTTTACCTTTATTGTTTTTATTTTCTATCTTATATTATTCTGCATTATTTTTTTTTTGGTATTATTTTACTTTCTTCACTTAAAACAGAAGTATCCAATTTTAAGATATTGAAATGTTTTATTCTTCTCTCCATTTTTAAACACTTAAAGATGTTTAAGTTTTAAACTTTTTGAATAAACAAAACACTATGTGTTTGGATTTAAAACACTAAAATGTTTAAAATTGAATGTTTGTTTTGCAAAGATATATGTTTCAAAACGTAAACGTTTTAAACACTGCACCTTTTACAGTGTTTTTATTCTGCTTCATCTATCCATCTACCTATCTCACTTCTTTGCTCTTTGACGCAATTTCGATGTCTGATACAATTCTTAAAGCGCCGCGAACGTTTCGTTCATAGAGCTCCGCTTGGATTCTTGCAGGTGGCGACCGCCGCTGAGAAGAAGAAGCTCTACTTCAACGTGGTGCAAGGACCGATGGAGAATCAGACCGTCACCGTGGAAGGCGGTGGCGTGAACGCCACCATCATCACCGCCAACATCGCCGCCACCAACGGGATTATCCACATAATCGACAGGCTTCTCGGGGTGCCCTACACCACCGTGCTCGACAAACTCAGGACTGATCCGATGCTCAAGTGAGTCCCTTACCTTCTTCCTCATCTTTATTCATCTTTATGCAAAGCGACTCGGATCATCGACTCTCTAGTTTTATAAAGGATCTCGAGCGTCGTACCAGTGGCATTTTAAAAAACACAAAAAGCAGAAGAGGGCGCATAAGAGACATCCATTACCCGATAGAGTCAACTTGCAATTCTGTTTAATTTTACGAGTTCACGTTTTCGTTGTATTTAAATCTTTAATTTTACGTTCCAGAGTAATGTGAACAGGAATTATGTAAATTCGTTGCGCCGAGGCGTCCGGAATTTCCACTCCATTTCGTATTCCCTCCTTCCGCAGGAGAATAAAATACAGGATCCCGATTTTCTGTTCGCACGACGAAATGATATACCGGATGATGATTCGTCCCTTAAAGAAAAATATCTTTATCTCGATAATTGCGAAAACGGGTCCTGCTGTCACGTCCTTGGATACACGTGGCTCGGTCACGCGAACATGTGCGAGCTTCCACCCACGTGTAGATACGATCTTCGCAAGACACACCATCATCGCTACACCTTACCTATTCCTGAAAGAGAATCTTATCCGCACGTGATTCCGCGAACCTTTCTTCCGCACGACTCGCCTAACCCCGTCTCGCTTCCTCTTCTTCCACTTCCTCTCGCTCTCGTTCGAATTTAATTAAAATAACGCAACAAATCCCCATTCCAATTATCGTAGACTCCCATCGACCCCGCCATGGCGATGCTGTCGACGTAAAAAACTATAACTGTGCCAAAGTCTTACGCCTGGAATTGTACGGTTCCGCAGGGCACCACGTCGTACCTATTAAATTCGTAGTTGGGCGCGTCCCTCCACGTGCCGATATTGCCTCCTTGTCCAATTTAACGGTCGGCACTCGAAGTGCAAAAAGCAAATAAACTCACTCGGCGAGATTACCCGGCTAGAACATACCGGGCTCGAAGTACGAACTCTCGGCACATCTAGACTCGCCCCGTTTAACTCCGGCGTCCTACAATCCGGGAGATTAGGAGAACCTCGAGATTCGTGAACTTCTGGAAACGATTAGTCTGAGGTTAAGGCATCGAGGTATCGAAATTTGTAGAGCCTATTGAAATCCAAAAAGTGCATAGTCCTAAAACATTCATAATGGAATGATTTTAAGAATTCAGTTTCTAAAGGTGGCCACCAGACGATATGGTCAATGTACGCCAGATTTTCAAATATTACATACAGATACATGACATGCATAATTATTCATGAATGTAGACCATTTTTAGTGAATGTGTGCATAATTGGCTTATGTTGGCTAAATCGTCTGAAGGCACCTTAACAGATTTGTTGATGTAAATTTTTAGAATTTGAAGATTCGCGAAGAGTCTAGGGTCTATGAGATCTAACAAGAGATTTGTCACAAATTGATTCAATTCTCCTTGATAGATGTTGTTAAATACAAAATAAGAGACACACCATTGGAAAATTTAAATTAACTTTGACACATCTCACATGTCTCAAACAGCAGTCCACTCAAATTTATATATTAATGTAATACAAAATGAATACGTTAAAAAATAATGTAAATATTATTTAAGAAGATAAACACAAAAAAGATAATACTGACACAGTTTGTAAACAAACTGTGGAATTATTTTTAGTAAAATTAGCATTTATAATATGGTAAAGTAATATGGTAACACATATTTTATTCATTCATGTTAGAATTTAAATTATAAAATACATTATTTTTACGTATAATTTGTTTACTTATTCACAAATTGTATTATTTTGACACTAAGAAATATTGAATATTAATTTAACTAAAACTATTTAAATAACATAATCATGTTATATTAAATTAGCACTTGAATATATTAAAAAATTCAAGATTTTAACGAGGACTCGAGTGAAGCGTTTTCAACACAATGTTTTTTATTGTGTATTTTTTTATATCGTTCAAATTTAAGATTAAGGGGATTTAAGAAATAATCCCTCAAATCTAACACTTATATTTAATTCACACCAATTATCAACAAAACAGTGAGATATATATAAAAAAATGTTTTAGATAAAACTTTTATGATTTTTTATATACCATGTGTTTAAATTTGTTAAAATCCAATATTTTAAAAACACCTCTATTTCTCTATTAAGTTTTTAAGTATAATTGTTTCACCGCTTAAATCTCAAATTGAGCTGATCTAAAAAATACGTGTCTCTTGAATTTTTTATTTAACAACATATTTCAAGAATCGAATCAGTTCCAAACAATTGCGATAGGATCCTTGTAAGATGCAACAACAACTAACGGTTTTCTGATGGGAAATTGTTTATGTACGCTGATCCAAATAACTGGCCAACAATCGTGCCTCATCATACCGCCGGCGGCTTTCCGCGCGAAGAAAGCTGCGGATTATCTTCTAATTTAAAATTATAATTGATAACCCGTGGACGGGTTCTCGCGTGGAGTTCTTCGCAGACTCGAGAGATACGACGGGCGAGCTCGGCGGCTTTATAAAGAGCGGAGAGATCAACTCCCGAGGTGGAGGGCGGATTAAATCCCGTAAGAGGCAGCGGAAAGGTGAGACCGCTCGGAGAAGCGAGGATAGAGTAAACATCGCGTTGTTACCACGGTGTACTCTCGCAATCCCCCGCCACTAAAAAATTTTCGCGCTGTGCTTAACTCGTACGCTCCTGATTCAATTAAAACGATTTAAGCAACGCGAATGAGGCATTATGAGAGGCATTATTTACAACCTCCGTCTCCGTCCGTTGAAACACCCCGCCTCGTGAAATCGTCAGCGTTTCATCGACACGAAATTCATCGCCGATATTTCTCCCCGTCTTTTTCAGCTCGACCTATTCGCTGGGTCAGCGACGTGGATTCAATGATCAGTTGAACGATACGAAGAAGCGATTCACGTACTTCGCCCCGTACGATTACGCCTGGAAAGACGCAGCGAATAACTATCCATCAACTACTAAGAAGCTCTTCATGCCCGAGTTCAGTTATCACGTGAGTAAACTTCCCAGATGCGCGCGTACTGCATCTTAAACTTTTATATCCGAGATTATTGCTGTCAGAGCTGTGCATCTCTTAATCTTCTTGCCTTATTGGATCGTTAAATTTTTAAATGGTTGTACTTTTTTACTATCTACTTTTCTCTCTCTCTCTCTCTCTCTCTCTCTCTCTCTCTCTCTCTCTCTGTCGAGATCACAAACAAAAGAATCCTATACTAATCGTATAAAAAAAGCGGGTTTAGTCAAATTGACTGAAAAACTGTAATATTCTGTAGATGTTCTAAAGCTTTCATAAACACAACCATCAAAGATTGTCAGATTTTATTGTAACGCCATTTTTTGAAAGTTGTTATATTTTCTAATTGGACTAAATAAAGTATCTTTACCTATCAAACTATTCATTTGTTAGTAATTGCACCTAATTACTTTTATGTACAAAGTAATAAGATGAATCAATTAGTGTAAAAAAAAACACATAATTGTTTTTTAAAAGAGTATGTAATTGTATATTGCAAATTACATAATTTTTTTAACAACTATATATTTTTTCACATCATCAATTGATTTATCTTATTATACATCGTATACATAAAAAATATTAAAATTAAAAATAGTTTAGTAGATAAAGATACTTTTTAGTTCGATTCGACTTAAAATAGCAAATAACTTTTTTCAAATAGTGCTACAGCAAAATCTGTCCATTCTTTGATAGTTATGGAGACTTTTGATTAACAAACTTGAAAACTTAATGTTGTTTCATAATCTATAAAATATCATAGTTTCAGCCAATTTGACTAAAACTACTTTTTTTATGATTAGTACAGGATCCTTTAGATTTCTATTATTTTCTCAAATATACGATAGCACGAGGAGTCAGCTGTCCAAGAAGATCTCAATGTACGTCCAACTGTAAAAGTATATATAATTCGTTTACAGACGAAGCAGATATTGGAGCGACATCTCATAATAGCGGATCAGGCGTACACGATGGCGAAGCTGAAAGAGATGAGCAACGACACCCTCAACCTCCCAGCGGCCAGGGACACTTTAAAGCTTCGTATCAAGGAGCACAGCGAAAGTGAGTAAATAAGTTTCGAAAAAACGATACATCTGTCGCATCTGAATGTCAACTTAGGCAGTCGGACGTTTCGCAAAAATTTCATTCGTCCAACGCGGAAGACGGCGCGAAGTTTCGTACGAGCGTAATCTGGACGCGCGAATTCGGGATACGTTAGAGAAGCCATAGGGACAGTTTCCTCGGTGACACAAACGCGTTCTTTTGCTCAAACATTAGCTATCTAGAGCGATAGCTCGAATATCTTGTCTCGCGACGTGCTCGCGATTATTTTCACGAATTGGAGACGCGGAACTGTCACGGAGATGCCGCGTCCCCGCGCCTGTCACCGACACTCTCAAACCTGGTGCTGTCTGATTACATGTAGATGAGAGGTACGACGAAAACGCAATCCGTCCAGAAACATCCGGTGAGTGAGCTAAGTGTGTTTAAACGTCGCCGACGAGCGACGACACGAGCGCTTTCACTTTGTACGAGCAGCACAGTTATTATAAATTGCGATCTACCGAAGGAGTGCACCCTTCTTACGCACCGCGTTACGCACTCGCGCGTTACGTCTGTGCGCGCGGGAGGATGAAACTCATGCGTAACTCCTGCCCCAGCGAAGTTCGTTTTCTATATAATTGCCGGATCTGTGGGCTCTTGGATGCGTAAATTGCGTAAATTGAATATACGATATTTAATGATATCGGAATTCCATATTCTTACACATTTAACCCTAGAATGTTATTGTGGGTGAATTTTTAGTCGATCATTTAGTAGATTATATAGTAATAGATTATATAGTAGATTTTAATAGATTATATAGTAATTTTTTTGTTTTATTAGAATTTTGATAGCTTCAAATAACATTTAAAAGATCTTGTTCCAAGGATTTACGAAATTCGAATTCGAAATCTAATCTCAGAATTCAAATTACAAAAAAATAATCTAATTATCGTGAAATTAAGTTCTTTGAATTTGAATATAGTCTGAAAAAAAAAATATATATATATATATATATTAAGTTTCAAAAATTTGTTAATGATAGAGAATCTAGTATCAAAGGCTCGCAATCACAGTGTGGAAATAAATACTAATTATTTGTATCACTAATAAGCTTCAAATAAATAAAACTTGAAACTTGATATTATTTCGCTAAAAATTTGCTAAAAGTGAATTTTATAATAATCAAATATATTATTTTTTAAATTCTGTTCACCATATTGAATGCATTATTATTGCATATTATATTTAATTTTTTTACTTTTAACTTCAGAATCAAGTAAATCAAATTATCTTATAGGCCAAGTTTCATAAAAATTTAACAAGTATAGTTTACAAAACAAAAAGGGATGCTCTCAAATGAAATTACTTATCCACAAAGGGATAAGATTATTTAACATTAAAATTCATTTTTTTTTACATTGAAACTGTGTTAGTTCAATTATTTTAATTGTATGAATGAATTTTCACTTAAAATAGTTAATGCAAAAAAAAAATATAAATTGCATTCCAGGGTTAAATTCGATAATTTTATGTAGAACTGTAGTTTCAATTAAATATAAGGCACTTTGAAGAACATGCACGTGAAAGAACGGGAGAGGACTCGGCATCCCAGGAATCCCGTGAATCCTGAAAATCTTACGCTCGTTAAATTTTGGTACTTATCTTTAGATCCTTGGGTGCTGCCTTTCGTGCAACGATTTCTGATTTGTTTTCTGTATGATCGCACGCCGAGCTTGTGCGCTTACGCTGACGCTTATACGCTTACGCATACGAAGGATCTAACGCGGGGAAAAAGCAATGCCCCTTCGAAATGAAACGAACTTCGCTCGGTGCGTAGAGACTGCGCAGAGATCTCGTTCGCACGGAGATTAGTGACCAGCCGTCGATGCTTCGTTTAATTATTTTGTATTATTTGGGATATATTGCATCGCAGTTGAATTATACATTGCATCTGTACATTGCAGACGTTCTTAAACTGCGATATTTGGTATGAATCTTTCGTTTTGAAAGTCTCGTTACTTCTGCATCATCCAGAAAAAGGAAAGTTTCTTCGATTTAAAGAAATGTTTCTTTATTATACGATTAAAAAAAAAACAATTTCTTTGATTTGAACATAATTCCCTTAAATGAAATTTTTTTATTTGATTTCAAACAATAATGTTTAAATCAAAGAAATGACGTTCAAATCAATGAAATTTTTTTCTTTTATCGTATAGAAAAAAACATTGAAAAAAATTTTGGTTGAAAATGAACAAAAGATACGATAGAATTTTCTGATTAAATTTATTATTGTAGAATTCCAGTTGAGATAACCGAAATTCTGGTTGATACAATATGTCTGATAAAATCTACTAAAATTCGTATTTTTATCAGAATAATTATATCAATTAAAATTCTAATTATCTCTACTAGAGTTCTAGATTTAACCAGAAAATTCTGATTCATCAGTTTTCCATCAGAATTACTATTTAATTCAACCAAACCATTTTTCTCACAATCAGTGTAACATCTTTCTTTAAATCGAAGACCTTTCTCTGAATGAATGCTTGAGAATCTCTGTCTTACCACAATCAAACCCACTGTTAAATAATACAAAGGACTACGCGCTCTCAATGGACGGCCCGGAAAATTAAAACCAACCCGATTTTCACGATCAATTAAAACCGGGACTCTCATTCCTGCGGGACGAATTCATGCCGCAATTTTCGTTACAGTCGCAAGCGGGACCCCAGGGGAACTTAGTGCGTAGTCAAAAATCACTGAATTGAAATAAAAAGAAAACGACGAGAAATAAAAGCAGCGAGAAAGAGAGGGGTGGAAAGCGACAACGCGGAGTGAGCGAAGCGCGCGCGGGTGCGCGAGAAACAAAAGCGTATTAATTGCGGCGAGGGCAACAATACTCATTGTGAACGGCGGAATTAATTACGACGAGCAGAACGCCATTGTTACGCGTAAATTAATTGCGACAACAACAGCAATAGGATATCATTACCTTTGTCGCAAAACGAGGAATCATCCCTCCTCGCCATTTTGATTACTATTTATCGTATGACCTCTGCCTGCGTAAACGTACGACACGTGGTGATAAGGATAAGTAACTTCGAAGAATCTTATAGAGGAATCTTATAGAAGAATCATCCGGTAGCGAGGATATAAAATTCTACTTGATCTGAGAGACGTACGTCAGCTGTCCCATAAAAGAGAAAATGATTCGCAATCGTTACATTTTTAGATTATATGTACAAAGATATTAATCCCTTAATATCTAGCCGTGTTCTATAAGTGGTCGAAAGCCAGCTGCCCGCCATTGTATTAACATTAAAGCGACAGTAATTTGTTATGCGGGGGTCGATACTAATTACTTTCCCGGTTGATTCGACCGCATGTTGTTTCAACAAATTCACCTACGGGAGAAACAAAATGGTATCCGAATATTAATGAAGCCTCTACTAATCGAAACGGTCGAAATGTAAAAGTGCTTGTAATATTTCGCTTGATTTAAATTGGAAACTTTTGGAAATATTCAGGTAACAAATAACGTAACGATCGAGGACTTGTTTCGGTGTGTTATGTACAGGTTTTGCTGAAATATCTATAAAGTTTAGGTATGAGATACAAACCTGAAAATAATTTTATTGGATTATCAAAAATAATTATGTAGATCGCTCAAACTGATTGCTAAAATATTAAAACTTTTTATAGCATTGCTGATTGCCTGGTGAACAAATTTTGCTGAAATTGAATAAAGTAAAGAACGCCGAACGGTCAAAGTTAGATGTTACGAATATATTTAATCAATTTTTTGTTCCAAACATTTGGAATTCGATTTATTCATACATGATGATTTCTTCTTATAATGTTTGCTGAAATTATACGTTTTGGAACATTTCAGCGAATTGCTGAAAATTTGCTGAAATTTCAATGAAGGTGAATTTTTCAGCTAATATTGAAAAATCGTTGGAATTGAACTGAAATTTTGTTGAAATTAAACTGAAATTTTTCTGAACCGCTAAAATTTTACTAAAAAGTGTTCTAAAACATGAAATAATTTCAGCGAAATTTTTCCACCAGGGATAGATTTGAGTTTCTTATATAATTATTTTGATGTGGTTCAATGAAATTATTTTCAGTTCTTCAACGAAACAAAACTTCAGTTAGAGATTTTAAACGCGTTAATGAAAGAATTATTTCTCGCCTTCCAACTTCGATTTCATTTGTCGGTTTTCTTTCAACTAGAGAGATCTGTATCTAGATCAGATTTATATTTCAGTTTTTAGATATTTTAGCAAAATCTTTCTATGTGATACGTATTTTTCGCGCAAGCTCAACGCAAATAAACTACTCGAAAGGGGACTTCGTTTCCGTATGCGTTGTCGCGAGATGCAACGAGTCCAACTTCCGTCGCGTCGCGTAAAGTCCAGGAAATTCTCGAACGGATGCAACGCAACCCCCATCCCCTAAACAGTTCCTTTCACAGTCCCGCGTTTTGACGCCAGAGTATGATGAATATCTGGTCACCGCGCGTTGGGATTTTTCCGCGTTATCGAAAATGAAACTCGTAGCAGTGACTCGCCGTTTTGCGAAAAATATGTCGCCTCTCGAGCCCTTCTCAAACGCGGAAGCCGGAAACGAATGCGCGCGCCATTATGTACCGGAACCGCAAGGCGATTTATTATGCACCTTTCGACCACCATTTAAATGCAAATTCCTTGATTACCCCCGGCGCTAATTGCTACGTGCTCTCCCGGTTATTCACTCTCGCCTATGAGCAAATTTCCGAGGCGTTTCCCAAGCTCGCGACCGTCGCTTTTACCGCTCTGTTTTACAATCCCGCGAAGGGGCACCAGAGGAGAGCGAGAAAAAGATTGAGTTCAGACTCTTCGTTAAGCGAGGCGAAGACGCTTAAACATACAAGGTGGTGTTGGAAGAATAACAAAAGTGTTACTTACGTGTTTGTCGAAATATAACGACGATAACATACTGAAAAAAGTTTGATAATAGTTGCTTTCCATTTACACACAATGAAGCTAAGTCTGACGTGATCTGAGTATTTTATACTAAGATTAATGACGTCACTACTTGCTTACTTTGGCTGTGTTCCAAAATTTTCTGCCAGTACTAAAAATCTATAGTGCTTGTAACGTAAATTGTAGCGTTTTCAGTGTTGGCAGTAAATTTGGAACACAGCCTTTGGTAAAAAATTATCACTGATGTCAGCACAGGTTCGTAATTTCACTTTGAAATGAGTTTACGAGACTCACTAAGACTTAGTTTCACAACTCACGCTTAATCGAGATTCAACTTATTCTCATCTCTTTCCAATTCTAGCATTAGAAAGAGATGAGGAATAAATTAAACCTCGGTTAAGAGTAATCATGAGTTGTGAAACTGGGCTTTAAGCACACAATCTCGATTTTGTGCAGATTGTAGGTAAAAACTTAGTTAAATCTCACTTGTCAGAATGCAAAAGAAACATGCATTCAATTGAATTATAACGTCACAAGTGAGAATTATCTGAGAATTAACGTAAATGGAAACCAACTAATAGCTAAATATTGAGTGAAACACGTCGTCTACAATATACGAAATAAGTTACTTGGTATAAAAGTAAGAAATTGACCAATCACAGTCGAATGTAAGAACTGTGATTGGTCAATTTACTATTGCTTCTTACATCAGACTTACTCCGCATATTATAGACGACGCAAAACAGTTTCAATCAAATGTTTAGTTATTGTAACTAATAATAATTTTACTTTCCTCAATATATATTTTCCTAATTATTAACAAATAATTTGTTAATAATTAGGAAAGTACAATATTGAGGAAAGTAACATTATTTTTGGTTAAAGTTATATTATTATGTCTGGTAATACTTACTAAGTATTTAGAGAAATACAATTTCTTTTGATCATATTAACCGAACATTTGATTGAAATTATTTCACTCAACGTATGGTAGTTGTTACCAGACACTCTTTTTTCAGTGCACGCCAAATGGAACCTACTTTATTTGCGATCGTATGGCGCCATTTATGTTTCTCACTAGATACTGTCGCTGAATTTAGTTCATCGAACGTTATTAGAAAGTTGATTCTCTCTATTTTATTTTTAATCCATCGATTTTTCTTTTTAGCATCTCACGACGTTTATTTTAGGATCTCTATATAGACTATTCTCCCATCATCGAATTTTTCATTCGAGATTCGGCGGGGGAGAGCTTTGTATTCTGCATCGCAGTACCGCTTCACTTATACGCATCACGCGGTTTCCCCGATTCTCGTTCAAAGATCATCGTCAAGTCTCTCTCTTTTCAGGCTACCAAGTGGAATGGGAGGGCAAGAAGATCCGCGTCATCCGTCCGGACGTCGAGTGCACCAACGGTATCATCCACGTGATCGGCTCTGTGTTCCTCAAGGATAGCGACGTCCGAGTGACGGGTGGCGCGTCGCTGGCTACCCTGGCGCCCCATCTAATCATGATACTGATAGCCAAGTGGCACCTGTAAAAGCCCTCATCGCGTCGCATCGTCTCGTATCTGCGGCAGGTGCGTCTATAGGAATTCTCCTTGGGGGCCGTCTCCTATCGTCCTCGAGCGGCGGCGACAACGACGACGCAACGCGGGTAGGCATGGTCGATCGACCCGTTCGATCGGACTCTCCGAAAGGACATTTATTGTGCACGGGGAAATGAAGGGGGAAAGGGGAGGGCGGGGAAAACTTGAGAATCCGAAGATCCGGTGGTGACCGAGAATCCGCGAGATCAGAGATCCATGGGACTTAAACGATCCGAGGATCGACGGGGATTCGCGGGATCCGGAGATCCAAGGATTCGTTCACGTACGTGGCTCTAAGATCGCCAATCTGTAGACGTGAAAGGGAGAAGGGGGGGGGGGGACGAGAGGAAGAAGGGCAGGAAGAAAAGTGTCCGATCGGTTACTTTATAACGATCGTACGAAGGCACGAAGGAAGCTCTCGCCGAGGGAACGACGCGAGGACGACCGAGCACTCACGATCGCACGGCCTCAGAATGCCAGGATAGCCTATTATTTATTGAGTAATCGTCCGTGGACGTAGCGGGGACAATTTTACGGGTTAGAAGCGTTAATCGTACCAAATAAATGGTTAATCTCGTACCAAGTAATCTAAATAAATTTATTGAGAGATGGAAGAGTGTGAAGAGAGGCGGAGGAGAGGTAGAGAGATTTCGAGGAACCTACTTCGAGTATTAAGGCAACGATGAAATTGCATCTCGTGAGATCACGCGACTGTCAGCGAGCGACGCAAATATGCAAATAAAATCGCGCTTTAATCGATCGTTCTTTCCATTATTATCTAAGCAATCGTATTGGCAAGAAATTATTTGATTTTGTGTCTCAACCAAGAAAAAAATTGTGACTTTACAGTTGAATAAGATGATCGATAATGCATTTAATTGCATATCTCACGCGCCGTTCTGTAGAATTAATAGGAACTTAATGACGTATCAAAACGTTTTCACACGACCCTTAGAACAAGACTTCGCCATTCCCTCGCGGAATTGTACGATTTTATATACGACAAGTACGATTTTATACAATCGTAAACATTAAGTCCAAAATCCTTTCCCTCCAAAGCGACGACGGTAATAAAACTAGACGCAATCACCTGTTGCAATTAACGACAGTAATAACGTCGAGACGCAATATCGATCACTTCAAATGAGTAAGCATTTTCGGGATAAAGGAATCCATCCCGAATCTTACCATCTCGAAATTCATCGATTTCAAAGTCCTGTGTATTCTTTTTCGCATCCATGGATCCTCTCAGAGAATAGGACAGTCGGATTTTTATCAAATCTCAGGACTCCTGTAGATCCTTAAATCCCTATGTGAATTTTCGCTTCTTCGACTTTTCGAGCGGGATCCACGGATCCTCGAACTCCTAATAGACAAGAAGTCTGTTCTTTTGAGCTGAACATTTCTTGCACAGTTCATCTTTCTTCTTTTTCTCTCTACGTTGAATAAAAAAAAAAGAGAAAATAAGATGAACGTGCAAGAGGTTCAGTTCAGAAAGTACAGGCCTCATACTTTTGAGTTAGAGATCCTTAAGTAAGAGCCTGGTTATTCGAAACAAATATGGCAATATTTGACTCTGTATTGCAGAGTATATAAGCTTTTATAAGCTCTATGTGATTCAACCTATAGCCGGAGGCGTTACGAGGCACTAAACAGGTACGCTCCAGCATACGGCGCAAAATTTTAATAGGCAGCGTTACTCTTGTAAATATAAAGCTCTACCTTGATATTTTAAATGAATTAGCTAAAAGTGATTTTCTGGAAATCTTTTCAAATTTAGCAATAATGTTATAGATTTTATTAACTGTGCCAATATCTATGACAATTGCAGAGGCATCTTTTTCGAAATTAAAAATAATAAAGAATTATCTGAGAAATACAACGACACAGACGCGGTCACGCGATTTAGCTACGATATCAATTGAAAAAAAATTGGCGAACAGTCTTAATTACGTCGTAACGTCTCTGTCTTTAGCTCTGCCATAACTCATATAGATCGACCATGATCTCCCTAAATCTTAAGGAACAAAAATAATTAAAACCACTTAAACAAACTATACTTAATGATTCACATGAAATTAATTTTGGAAAAGAAGATAGAATTAGGAAGATTATAGAAAATTTTCTGAGACTCCAAGATGGCTAGTGTGAAAAATTTAAGCTTTTCCAGTTCGAAGATCGATTAAAAATTTTAATAGAAAAAGTAAATTAATAAATTAAATACGTGTGATTTATCTGCAAGTAATTAATGTAAAAAATATAATTAATATAACAATTCCAATAAATCCATCCTCCTCCTTTCACGAGTTCAAAAGTATCAACTTTAATTTGATCCCTCCTCAAATAAAATTCTTATATATACAACGCTGCCGTATTTGTCTCAACTGTAAACAGACTGCTGAGTGCCCAAAGACTTTTATTTGATGCTCTCTACTTCAGGTCTTCGTAGATTCACAGTCGATCGGTCGATCTAATAATCATTGTCGTCAGTTAGCGTCGTTGTATCAATTCGCGGCAGTCTTGTGATGAAATCGGATCGAGCACCGACACAAACAGACGCGTAAAAACACGTCAACGTCATCACGGTATGGCGATACGGCGAACGTATCCCGGGGTGCGAGCGCATAGCGACGCGAACGGGGTGAACGTTCAGCCCCCTGTTCCTTCCCCTGTTAAACCTCGTCGTTCCCTTTAGGACACCGTGTTTTCGAGCCTTTCGTTGTCACGGAAGGATTATAACGGCCACCGCGGCCGCTCAGGGACGGCCCCGAACGATACCCCGCTATGTATCATATCGTATTTACGCTGTCTACTTACCGAGAATACTGCCATGCACGCAGGCTTGCGGACGAGCTTGCAAACGAGTTTTTGTACGATAATTATTAACGGAGGGAGAGCGAAAGGTAGAAAAAGAGGAAAGAGTAAAAGCGAGGACGCTCTATCTTGAAACCGGCGATCCCTAAAAAAAAAATAAAAAATAAAAAACAAGTGCGTTAAGCTATTACACGAATTTAGAAGCGCGAGGAAATAAAGTATCTTGACTTAGGATGCGCAGGGAAAGAAAAGTTTGGCACTCTTAGCTTCTATTAGTTTGCAAATTTACAACAGAAAGCAATATCCTCTTAATTTTCTCGTATTATCTAGGATACGGTAACTTGTTAAAAGAGGAAACTGACAGGAATTCATTCTGTGGAGTGAAGGGAAAAAGAGAGTTTGCTGCACAACGTATCTTAAATACCTGTTAAAGAATTAAATTAAGAAAGGTCGCTGAATTAATTCCCAACAAAGAAATTCGTCCGCAGAAGGAATTCCTATCTCCTTTGGTTCGCTTATTTTTTTACGGGAACGGAAAGACATTCCGTGACCATATCTACTCTAAGTGCACGGCACGCGCTATCGTTCTTGTAATAACTACATCCCGATGAACTTTCTTTTCCCTCCACGCTCATCGCATTGTTACAGGCACACGTACAGGCACATGCATATATACACGCACACCTTGCCCGTCGAGTAGCGAACTTACCATTAAGATCTTAGCTGTATGCGAGCAATAGCGACGGCCCATCTTACTCGTAGAAGGGAAGTCCGAAAGACGCGGCTAAAAGGAAACTGGTATAAGTTTATAATGAGATCGATTAGACGCATTCAGTGCGCACTGATGCACATTAAAACTGTTGTATACAGATTAACGTAAAAATACGTGTTTAACTCTGGAATATACACCATAAGTTTTCCAGACCCAAACGAAATTTTACTTGCTTCGAAGAAAAGAAAAAGAAGATTTCTCTTTTATAATGTAATATAAAACTTTCGAGCATTACGATCTATGCAGGTATATTCCTAAATCTCAGAGAGCTTTAAAATAAAAAAGAAAGAAAGGTATTAATCAAAAATCTAAATCAAAGTTACATCCTATTAAGGTTACAGTAGATTTGGAAGATATATTGTAATTTTGACAGGTGTGTTTTCAAAATATTTTGGAAGGTGTGTGTTCTAGGGTTAATATAAATATAGAAACGAGTTAAACCGCGAAATCATCAATAAACTTTATTGTGCTGTTAGATAAAATATGTATTTTATAATTCGAAATTTTTGCATTTCACTTTTATACTCGAATTAAATCAGTACATAACAGCTTTAATGTACATCAACGCACACCAGTGCGTCCGAATTTAGAACCGATAATCAAATGAGATCCGAAAGGTGGGAATTAATTCTTTCGTTGACCAAAAGTCGAAAAAAAAAGGGCAAGTTAGCACTTCTCCGAGCTTCTCTTTCAATGATCGTGATATATATTGAAAATCTTTGATACATGCAAATATATTTCTCAGATACGTACCGTTTTAAACGCATCGCGAGAGGATTTTGACTATAGATTATTGAATTTTTAAATATCCGCATATCTTGGAAGCGATCCGAGATCCAAAGAGACGCGGAGAAGAAGCAGAACTTTATTCGTTAATTAATCGGATGTTCCCTTAGTGAGAGTATTCTCGCACAAGCTTATCTATCGAGGAAATGAATATTAAAGGATAATGAATATTAAAGGACAAACGGAGCTTTCCATTTAGCCTTCGTCTTCGCTAAGGTAAAATCGATTTCACATTCTCTCACGAATAAAGTCCTGCTGCAAGCGCTACGCTTGCTTGTAGTGCAAACGAATTAAAATAATATAAAAAGAAAAAAAGAAAAGCGAATACTCGACACGTTCGGAGCTCGAAGGGGGTGATAAAGCCTCGAAATTTCGTGTCCTCCTTGGGGATGAACCTGAAGTAAATGCAGTAAGAGAAGCGCAAGATGGTTCACGTTCAACTGATAAAACGCCGAAACCTAAATGAAAGACAATTGACTGATCGGATCGTCGTTAAAGTTTCGCAACACGGTCCGATAATTTGTTTGCATTAGTCACGTATAAAAAGAAATAAAAAGATTGTAATTAGCGGGCGCGTAATCGGAGCAGCCACAACTTTCTCCGCGAGAACTTGATTTAACAAGAAAAAAAAAACGTCGATGTTATACGTGTTGATATCAGTCTATACATATATATAAAACAAATAAAGATATATATAATAAACAGAGATATATATTAATGAGGAAGAAAGTATCGATCGAAGAAGAACGAGTCGAGGGGAAAAAAGACGGGAAGGTAGATAAAAAGAAGAGAATAAAAGATTGAAAGAGAAAAGAAACAAAATACTATCAGATGATAACTTAAACTTGTTGTTGGGATGAATTGATATTACGAATTATTATTATTATTATTACAATTATTACCTATATAAAATATACATAAACTCTAATTAATACTGTTTGCTCGTTAGATGAACTAAGAAAAAAGAAAAAAAATAGCGAAACTCTATTTCTCCGTGTAGATGTGTCTTAATGTTCAGCTTGTTCGGCAGCCACGCAGTCGACACTAAGTGAGCTGGGTTCGGGGCTGCCATAAATCGATGGGGGATGATTCGAGTCGGGAGACAAGATCAAACCGACTGCCATGCGAGACTTAAAAAAAAAATTCACGCTCGTAGAGCGAAAAGAACGTTGTACGGGAAAAAGATGCACACACACACGCCGTCGGTGTTGTTATTAACATTATAAAAGAGCCATAAATTGTTGAAAAATCGACCACCGTCCACGAGTCGCGTTTTACATATAAATGTTATCACGTTCACGAATATATTCCAAGATTTTGTAACATATGGCGAAGTTATAACGTTCACACTTCGCTGTATATGTTACAAAATCTTGCATTAACTCGGGAATAGTCACCTGAGGTATTTTTATAATTTCAGCAACGAAAAAATGTGAATTGTAAAATGGATATCGTTTTCTTTCTTTTTGAACATATTTTCTCTCTTTTGTAATAATGATTACAAATCTTGAAATGCGCAATCCATTGAAAACTTATATAAAAAAAGTTATATTAATTTTAAAAAATCTTTATTTTTTATAAATACTATTAAAATATTCGTAATAAGCTACTTAATGTACTTATTACGTTTAATATTTCTCTGGTTTCTACTTACTTTTTCCAAAAATTGTGAGTAAATCTATAATATTCTCAAATCGAAAAACAATACATATATCGTTAATAATGGTGATTTTTAATTAAAGCATAAAAACACCTCAGGTAATCGTTTACATAAAAAAATGAGATGACTGCTCCTGGGTTAATATTGTTGAAATGTAAAATTCAAATTACTTTCCTCATCTGGATTTTGCGAACGATGGTCGATTGGTCCCACGAAAAAAAAAAATGAAAAGAAAGATTACGAGGAAATGCATTTATGATTTCCAATTCGCAAGCGAAGCTACAGCGAACAAATACATACAGCTAAGTTTAGCTATCCTTACGAATAGTTGTTAACTGTAGGATTACAAATAGGACCAGAGCCGTGATCCTCATAGAAGTGAATAGACAATTGCGTGAATCGTTTGCCGGATATCCGAATGCCTGAGGATCCTCATGAAAGTAATCGATCTGCGATCAGGTTTCAAAAGTGCGCGATATTTAGAATATAAAAGATAAAATGATTTCGGTATTTATGGGTCTGCGGATATTCAGATTTCGGCAGCGTTTATAGATCAAAATCCCTAAGATACTCACACATTCCTAGAAACGTTTCGTTTGAAGACGCTAATCGTTGACAAAAAACCCTTGACACGCCGTTGCCAACGAACGTTAATCGCGGCATCGATCACAGTCCCTGCTGTCATCTTTTTTTATCATCCCTATTGTTACTCCTCCGCTGTTCTGTTCCGCGAGAACACTGACGAGAACGATTGCGAACGCCCAGCATCGACGTTTCGCATTCACGCGTTTTCCTGTACTACATGTAGCATACACTAAAAAAAAGAAGAAGTGTTTAATCTTAAGTTGTTAAAATATTTTATTCTTGTCTCCGTTTTTAAACACTTAACCCTTCGTAATTATATAATACTTCTTTTGGGATCAAAATTACCTCAAATGGTTGCCGTATTCACAGTTCTATGAAGTAAAAAGAATTATTGATTAAAGGGGTCATTGACTCCAGTGTGATCACAAAGGGTTAAAGATGTTCATATTGAAAAAAGTTTTAAACTAAAATATCTTTAAGTGCCCAAGCAAAACAACAAGTCATTATGATATCAAAATGATTCCAAAATGATCATTAAGTCATTTTTCAATCATTTCGATTCATTTTAATGTCATTTTGACGTTATCTGTTTTGGGATTAAAAAAAAAACGAAGACAAAAGTAAAACATTTTATTATCTTAAAATTAAATACTTCTTTTTTTAGTGCATGTGTGTACACACACACACACACACACACATTCGTACGCATAAAATGCACGCGCGCATTTAGAAGTCTCTCACGAAGGCAGACGTTCCCTCTGTCCTCGTCGTCGCACGATCATTTCGAGCCGCATGTTGTAAACATGTTTCGCACTCGTATCCGATTATTTAAAGACTCGACGATCCGGAGTTCCTGGGATCCTCAAGGCTTTCGGAAGCGATTCCTGCAGGGTGCCGACGCTTCCGGAAGCTCCTGATGCCCGGAAACGGGGGCTCCCCTGGGATTCGCGACTGCTGGCCCGAAGATTCGAGGCACCGACGGTTTCAAGGATACGCTACTGATTGCATTTACGCGCGTAGCCGAGGAACGGCAGCGCGTTGTTTTTTTTTTTTTTTTTTTTTTTTTTTTTTTTTTTTTTTTTTTTTAGAGCAGGCTCGATGAAACGACGCGGCGCCACGCGCCACAACGTTAACGTTCGCGTTAGCTTAAGTATGGGGTTTTTAAGCTTTTTAAAGTTACGGCCACCGGGGGGGAGGTCGATATCCCCTCCTCTCTCACGCCCCGGTTGGCGGCAGGTGATACCGGTAAGTGCAACCAGTAACTTAAGCACGCCACACACCATTACGGTAAATCATTAATATGTAAGAGTATAGAGTATGTAAAGTGACATAAAAGAAGATGGGAGAGATCGCAGGCGAGAGATCGTGGTTTTTAAAATTCCGAATGAACGAAGAGCGTATATATAAATATAAATATGAATATAAATATAAATATAAATATAAATATAAAGTGTAAGCGATTTCGTATTTTAAGCGCCGGATAGGCGGGTTTCACAGAAATTAACTGACGAACTATTAAGGATTATTATTTATTAGCTATTACAAAAGTATATGATATAAAAATCTATGTATATTATATAAACCTTATACTAGTAGGGGAAATCAAATTTTATGTACCACAGAGCTATTTGTATAAAAGGCATTTGTTTCACTACACGAATCATGAATTGTCATCGCTAGACATTTGATTGCCCATCATCGTCATTGCCGTCACCAGCCTGACGGCAACTTTAGGTAACATATATTTTGGATAATTAATCATGAGAAGATTTCTAGTTTTTATTAGGATCTTAGGTATATACGTACGTTTGCATTACCTGTATTTTGTCAGGATTAGTTATTAAGTTTCTAAGTCACGTGCGCGCTTGTCAATGCGAAGAGACTGGCGTTTTTAGCGAACGATTTTTATGGAAGGAACCTTGCTCTGTTCGGGCCAATCAAATTTGCAAAGGAAAAAGTCGAGGAGAGCGTATGTACCTTCGAGTTTGCGGGCGAATCGGCGGCGTGTCAACTCTTTCTGTCTGTAGATAAGAATTCGAAAAATAAAAAAAAATCTCAAGATTGAGAGATCCAAAGAAATCCATTGATTCAAATCGATTAATTTAGAAATCGAAGGAGACTATGGATTCGTAGAAGTGTTTAGATATTCGAACGAAAAATTAAACGATGTAATATCTTTAAGACTTCAAACACCTGTTCCGATTCATCAATCGCAATAAAAAGTTCTAAATTTTCTTTTTTCGCTTTAGAATAATATTATTCCTCCTCGAAATAGAGATTGATCGAGACAGGGGATGAAACAGCTTCAAAAATCCGACTCGGCCGTCGTTCGTTCGGCGAACATTCACTTCACTTGTATCTCGCTTCACTACACTGTGTAGATCCGATCGCTTTCGCTGTATGATTTTACAAAGAATAAAGAATACCTACAAGACACAGATCGGAAGGCGTTTATTGAACAGTCCACGATGACCCCAGCGGGATCGAAGATATGTACGGCGGAATGCGCCGATATGTGAGAGGTAAGTTTTGTGTTCGGTCACACGATTTTATATATCGTCTTCTGCGATGTAAAAACCATCTCTCAATTGAAGCTGGATGTAGAACGATATTGATGCAACCATCGCATAAAAAGAGACTGGAAATTAAATTACACTGAGAAAAAAAGGGTATTAAATTTTAATATAAATATTTATTCAAATAATACCGCATTGAAAAAATTTCTGGTTGAAAATGGACGAATCAGAATTTTCTGATAAAATTTATTAGAATTTTAGTTGAGATAATCGGAATTCTGGTTGATACAATATTTTTGGTAAATTTACTAGAATTCTTATTTTTACCAGAATAATTATATCAATCAAAATTCTAATTATCTCAACTAGAATGCTGGTAAATTTAACCAAAAAATTCCGATTCGTTCATTTTCCATCAGAATTATTATTTAATCCAATTACGCCATTTTTCTCAGTGCAACTAAACATTTACTTACAGTAAATAAATATTTATTCAATAAAAAAAGATTGTTAAAATTAACGATTCTTGTACCAAATAAATCTTTATATTTAGTAAATATATTTAGTAAATATTTTTATTTTTGATACTATTCAATCAAATGATTTATTAAAATTTAGAATTTTTTCACTGATTTCATATTTTACACGCTGACAGAAAAATGTCGAAGTATTGCGAAGCAAATGTTACGAAATTTGATTGTGATAACGAAATTCTATGAATTATATCTCATTAGTTGCAAAAAAATAAAATAGATGGCTTATTTGTTAAGAATAAAATTTTATTTCGCTCGTATTTAAATAAATATATTAATTAATATTTAAAAATTCAAATTATTAATTAATATTTTTAGGCATCTTTTTCTCGGATTTTTGCACGAATTTCTCTTTCGCGCACGAAAAAACATTTTTGCTGAAAGATCTAAAAATTTATCTGAATACATTTAAAAATAATTTTGTTTAGACCATCCAAATAATGTTATGTAGAATGCTAGTTGCTAGAATGTGAAAACTTTTTGCAACATTGTTATCAAAACTTAAGTGTTGTACATAATTACTGTTATAGTCCAACAAGGTTACTTTCAGATTTACCTCTAGCTAAATTTTTAGACACTTCAGCAAAATTGTTCCTTCCGTGCAGATTTCGAGGATTTAGGTCAATTTAGGTGAAAGCAAGACACAGGCGTAAGATACGTTTTTCAATAGTTTATTTTAAACCTCGTGTTACAAGATAAGGCTAGCAGCAAGGCTTTGTTCGTGCGTGTGGATTTCCTGTGTTGTACGTGTATGTAATGTGACGCGTGTAACAGAGTACATGTGCGATTAATACAATAAAGATCGCCGGAAGGTCACGTGCGAATTGAATTACAATATTCTTTCATTATCGATATCTTTTTCATTTCTTCCCGTTTATCGCCATCACGACTCACTTACGCTTACCAAGAAGAACTTGGCACGTCATTTATGGAAAAGCGTAGAAGATACGGAAAAGTCCAAGTCGATCGGCGAAACTCGAAGATTCTTGAAACTGATGGAGCTAAAGTAAAAAGTCGGTACGCATTCCAAAAGTGCGAAGATAGTGCGGATTACTTAAATTATAATCTGTCGAGTTAATTGCGACAATTCAGACTGATTGCATATCCTCATACAGCGTGAGAGTATAAAATCTCTTTCTACAATTCTACAATTCTGTTCTACGGCGCAGTAGTAGTTTTGATCTACATATTCTCAATGTGAATTCAGTTATCCCGAATACATACAACGTACCTATGACAATCAGCGTGATTTACATCAGTAAGACTTCTCCACATAATTATCTTCACCCACGTATTCACGCTCCTTTCTCTCCCTCTCGTTCGCACTTGCATGCATACAGAGACAATTACGTCACTTTCTCTCTCGCGCACTTTTATAATAAATCCAGTCTCTCTCGTTACAACACGTAGGTCACATCGAGTGATTAAAAACGATATTGAAGACAATATGTACAGATTGATTGTATACATGTATATACTAAATTATTATTAATTTGAACGACGAGTTAGTACCTTAGTGAATATTACAGTGACATTGCACGCCGAGCGGAACGATTGGGTTGGTGATATCGTTCTTTATTTGCATCTAATGAAAAATTTATGTATTCACAATTAATTAATCGACTTTAGACATTCCAATATTTACCATTTATAGAAGTGACAAATAATTTTTAAAAAAGCACTGTAAAGAAGATTAAAGAATATAGAAACATTAAATTAAAAATAAAATCATATCGATAATTAATCTTTACAAATTTTCCTATACTTACCTCAGCCACAACGATGCATTAAAATTATTTAGACACAGCTATTCTGAATACAGAATAGTTACTCACTTATTCTGATATATAAGAAATGACACGAATCGTTCTATCTAAGATACAGCGATAAAAAGAGATAATTTTGATAAAAGAAGAAAGAAAATAGAAAACACAGAACAGTTTGTACCCGATCGTTCAGTTACACTCGGTCGAAAATTTGGTCAAATTAATTAATGAAATAACTCCTTCTCTCCTCGTATAAATATTTAAATAATCCAGTTAAGTAACCGTTTAAAGCAAACGGCGTATATATTATATTAAAAAGGTTATCCTTTCGGCTCCTTTCACTTCCCTTATCGTTCCCTCCGCGAAACTTATCTCCGACAACTTAACAATTATATATACGTTGCAACATGTATAACATATACATATATATATATATATATATATATATATATATATATGTATATATATTAATTAACATTATCAATACGCGTTTATTCGACGATCTAAATTTATTACATCATGACGCGTAATTGGAGTATCTTTAATCGCCCGGTATAGCTTTGTATGTGATGCAGGAATATATATATTTCTATAAATGTATGTATACATATATCTATATTTATTTAAAACAACAAAGACGAGAGACACCCACATATAATTTGTCATACGAAGCTTCCGACTTTTTCTCCGCGTATAATAATTTCAATTGTCCGTTAATACGATTTCAGAACGAATCCAGATAGATGATCTAGAATTCCACGAGTACAAAAGTGATACGCTTCCGAGATTGAATTCGAGAGATTTGACACTGCGCTGTGTAATGACGTATGTTACGTGAATGCATGTGCGTGTGTGAGTACGCGTGTGGAGGCCTTTTTACGGCACGGTGCGTTTGACGCGGCGAGAAAAATCACACGTGCTTATCAGCGTATCATTGTCGTCGTCATCTTCGTCGTCATCGTTGCCATCGTCGTGGCGATCATCATCAGTGCATGGCCCAGCCGATGGTGTAGTTACGAGAAGCTCTTCCCATGCGGCGCAGGCGATCTGCCGAAAGAAACATGCTCGAGGGAGCCATTACGGTGGGAGGTGTTCCAGGGGCTCGATGATCGACGTGAGGATTTCCCAAGAATCGGCCTGGGAGACTTCGAGTTGGAGCTCGACGAGTTCACGCGGCCACGGATCCTCACATCCGCGGACATTCAGATCAGTAGCTGCGTTCAGCAGAAAAAGCGACTTTGCAATTGTAAAATTCTTTGATATGATTGATTTGTATCCTTAATTCCTTATTGGATCTAAATGTATGAATTAATTATATCAACTTTTTATCAATCATATTAATATTTAATAATATTAACTTTTAAGTAGATTGGTGGCCACAACCCACACACCAAACGTGATTCTCTTAAAAATATCTTATTCTGATAAAGGAAAATAAAAAGTATCGTCTAGATACCCGGAAGTCTCAAGATTCATTATTTTTACATTCCTCTATTTCACAAGGATACAACTGATATAAAGTTAACTATAATAAAATATACACTGTAAATAATATACACTGTTGATTCAATAATACCATTAATGAAATAAATATGCTCTTGTTTTGATAAAATTTTACTTGTTTTATTAATACTGTTATTGTAAATCAACAAGATTATTTTCAATTAAAATGATGTTATTGATTAGCATCATTTTTTTCAATGTACTTGTAAAAAATATAACTATAAGATTAAACAGTTATAATTCCCTGTGTTCTTTTAATTGATAAAATGAATTTTTTTGAATTTTTAGCACCTAATAGTTACCAGCTTCCATATCTTTAGACTATCTACTTACTTAAAAATTAAAGAATATTACAACAATTGCAAAGTTACTTTTTCGAACGCAGCCAATGATTCTCGAAGACGGAGCGATTCCAAAGTCATCGACTAAGCTCTTTGGATTCGCAGATCCTCGAACTCGCGGATCGTCGAGAGATGATCGGACAGACGGGTACAGCAATGAGATTATTTTATCCGGCTTCAATTAATTTATCCGACAACTTCGACCGCGTTTCAAGTGTCGCTTCGGTCAATAAAGATAATCTTCCTCCTATATAACGTCAGTAATTGAAAAACGTACTCAATTTCCGATATAAATGTTTAACAATATAAAAAGGATTTGTCGTGATATTTGATGAATAAATGAAAATTGTACAGAATGTCCCAGGATGTAATATAAATCCCTGTAAGCGCGTAAAAGCTTCGTCATGAAACCACGTAGTGATAAGACCGGCTGTTAAAGCTCTCGAAAAGTAAACGTAAAAGGACACTGGCAATCTGCATCACGATGATTCTTCAGAAGAGAGTAATTCGCACCGTCCGCTACCACTTTTCCCGGATTTCCCTTTTTTCCCATCTCGCACCGGTCGTAAAGCAAAAGTAATTAACGCGGGTTACGCGGGTACTATGTCGAGCAACGACGATAAAACACTTTACGTGTCAGAAATTTATATACACGCATGGAGCTTGCCGCATTAATTCGCACGAAGACATATAATATGTATGTCGTACCTCGACGTGTATCAGTGATCTCGCGGTTGTTCCCGTGAAGGCAACGAATTTCTCGCCGGCGTTAATTTCCGAGTCGCAATGAAAAGACGGAAATTATATCGTTCATTCACGTTATAATCACTTTTGCAACGCAACGAAAGTATAATTGCGCTAGCATATTATTACAGGCGTTTATTAGTCGCCTTAATGGACGTGTTCAAGTTGACAAAAAAGTTAGCCTGCTTGCCAAGCGATTTAACATGATGACATTACTTATAGATCCAATCAATTATACTAGATATCGAAGGATTAACAACCCAATCTCTTGAGTTAAATGACATTTGATTATGTTTAACTTCTATGTGTATCAAAATGTAAATCAGTCGATTTCTGTGATTGATAAATCGTTTAGTTTCAAAATAAACAACGTCTATATTAACATATATACAATACTTAAAATAACTAAATTTGACTCTTTAATACATATTTTTGAGTAAAAAGGAGCAGTGGCAACCTATAAAAATTAAAAATATGTCTCAAATTGAATATAATTTGGCATTATGAATTTAACAGTATAAACTAATTAATCACACTGTGATTAATATCAAAAGTACAGCAACCCAATCTCGTGAGTTAAACATTTTATTATATTTAACTTCGACATGTGTCAAAATGTAAATAAATCTATTTCTATAGAATGAATGGCTGAATGGCTAAGTTTCAAAGTAAACAACATCATGTTAACGTCCTGTGCACTTATAAAAACAATAAATTAAATTTCAGTCAAATCAATTTAATATATACTTTTGAATTAACTTGTATAATTCTACGCGGAGAAAATAATTGGTAGAATTAACTGGAATTTTAGAGTGGAAAATGAACGATTCAGAATTCTATGTATGTATGTGGTTAATTTATCCAAACATTTTTTCCGCGTATTGTTTTAGCTAAATTAACGATACATTGAGTGGAAGTAGCGGCGACCTATGGAAATGATTAAAAACAATTCAAATTGAGTATAATTTGATTATGATTTGATTTATTCTAAGAACTAAACTATTTGATATTTGCAACTACAATTACATATTACTGTGATCTATAATTATAATTATGACTACTATAGTATTAGTAATAATAACTATCCGGTCAATGATCGAAACAAAAAGAAATAAAAATAAAATTAAAATAAGCGGTACATTTATTAAAAAAGTAACATATGTTTTGTGATCGTAAATCCTTTTTTAGTATAATACAAAAAATATAAGAGGAAACGCAGAGACTATTCTAACATAATTTAGTAATATAAAATCTGCAAAACGCAAAGCTTATTTTAGCATATTTTATTTTTAATTTTATTTTTATACCTTTTTGTGAGCTCGACCATTGACTGAATTTTTTATAGTTTTGCTTTGCGTGATACAAGCGAATTTTTACTTTTATAATAATAATAACTATGTTTCGAGATAATAAGACAAACATTAATTAAAAATTACGAGCGATTGAGAGCAGTAATAGCGCAGTAATTGGTGCGTTTGATCTTGATAATATATTTCACTTCTTATATGACAAATCGATCGAACGTTTCAGCTCCATTCGAGCCATCTTCAGCTTGAAGCAATTATGTGTTCTTGATTAATATCAATGTGATGTATTAAATCGAAGAGTACAGTAAGGAGTTTCTCAATTCCAAATTTAAGAAAGTAACTGTCAAAAAGCTATACAGCTAAATGACTGCACTGCTAGACTGCACACTTTTGAAGGCATTACAATAATGTATTATATCAGAAAAGAAAATTAAAAAATATCATTCGATGTAACTGCGATTTCAACATTGTACTAATAATAAGTTCGTTTGTGTAACGAAACTTATTGTTAGTTCGATATTGAAGTCCACAGCCGCATCAAATAATATTTTTTAATTTTATGAAGATGACTCAAATGGAGCTGAAACGAGTTCGGGTTTAATGCCGAATTCAAACGCCGTTAGTGACTTCTCTTAATCACCAGAAGGAGCCATTTTCGACTCCTTAAACATGACAAATCGAACTCAGATCTACAGATCGCGAGTCAACCGCACCGAGCAACAAGTCACTCGATACTCCAATAATAGCTACATTGATATGATTGTAGTTATTTGCCACAACTATATATGATTGATAAAATTACACGTATAGTTATTATTTCTAATAATATATGGTAATCATAATCACAATTATAGTAATATATAATTATACATAATTACAAATACCAAACAGTCTTTCTCTCAATATACGAATTTAATAGTGCACATTCAATAGCTCAGCGAGCAAGCTAGCAGTTTCGTTCGGCTCGAACACGGCCAATGATTTTAGGAATGATGATTTCGAATTCCCAAGACTTTCATCGGAGCGACGCAAATCTTTTCTTCATCGTCTATACACTTGCCAGCGGGACGTAACACCGCCCGTCGTCACATCGTACTTATAGCGATATTTTTATTCAAGACCGTGCCGACAAAAACAGGCACACCGCGCCCGATAAATCTCACGGATTCGCGAACAAAGTCGCGCGCGGCAGTACCTTCGATATAGAAATCAGATTTATTGGCGCGGCGTGTTCCGCAATTTTTTGCCGATTAGGGAAACGGCTGCGTCTGCCATACGGAGATAAATGATTCGCGCCCAAGGAAAGTTCGGAGATTCGAATTGCTGGACTGTGTACGAGCGCTATATCCATTCGCAATTTTTCTCGACAGGTGGGGAGGTTTGATCGTTTCGTTGCCTCGTAGCCTCCGGTAGCTCCGGCGCGAGTAATGCTGTGACAAAATGCGCGCACGACTCGTAACAGATAATGCGAAACGTGACTCGCGATACGAGAGACGTGAGGCCCCGGAGCGCCGTTACTTGTTATCGGAACACCGATAAGAGATCGCGTCGCGAGTACGTGACTCATGGCGAGACACGGTCCACGGCGTGGGCTCGTTAATAACCCAACACCAGCCGGCTTTTGCCGGACGACGGCATTGCACGACGGCGGTGCACGTGTTAAGTTACCGTGCAACCGCGCTCCGCGTTTAATGGGAAATTAATTATCGCGGTGCGAGTACGTGCGCGCACGAGGATATGGACCAGGGAGCTTGTAAGCGAGTTCCGCTGCGCGATGAAAGCGCAGGACGAACATCGTTGTGTAATTCGTTATTACCGTAGCATCTCGCCATGGGCGCGCGTGGTACGACGTAAGCGCCTGTAATACGTCAGCGCTAATTAGTTTTGCTGTCGGACGATCCCTTCTCGGAGTTTGCACTGGCTGGATTCGCCGATTTTCCAGCGGTTGGACCTCGCTCGAATTTTTCGCGACCTCCTTGGTGTTACTGAGAGAAAAATTTTTGGTACTTGTAACTGTAATTACACGTTACTGTAATTATGATTGTTACTATTATAATATTTTACTTTTATTATTATTATATTATTATTATTATTATTATTATTATTATAGTAATAATCTATAATAATAATTTGTAATAATCATAATAATAATATATATAGTTCTATCAACAGATATTAATTAGCAACCGAATAAAATAATTATAATCATAGTTATTGTTATCATAAGATAGTTGTAGTTATTGCACTGAAAAATTTCGATTGAAAATGAAAGAATTTTCTATGGTTAAATTTATTTAGAATTCTAGTTGAAATAACCGGAATTCTAGTTGATACAATTTCTGATAAAATCTCTCTATTAGAATTCTTATATTTTTACCAAAATAATTATATCAATCAGAATTCTAGATATCTCAAGTAGAATTCTAGTAGACTTACCAGAAAATTTTGATTCGTCGCATTTTCCACCAGAATTACTATTTAATTCAACCAGATTATTTTTTTTAGTGTATATAATAATTTAATATTTGTTGTATATATTAATTTAATATTTGTGGTAAAACTATACATATAATTATAAAACTATACATATAGTTATTATACTAATATTATAGTAATAATAATCATAAATAATATGAAATATAGTTATAAATATACCAATTTTTTCTCTCGATGCAACCAAATGCGGATACCATAAATACGGTTAATTACGCCGTTAATCAATTTTGCAATTTGAATCGCGCGGCGCCGAAAGGCTGCAAATTCAATTCGTCGAATTTTCAACACAAATTTGATTAAAAAAACTTCATCCGTTAATACGGATTTTCCCGAATGGGGTTACGCGGTTGATTTATATAAATATTATAAACGTGATTACAATTTTCGGAAATTTCGCAAAATGCATGCATATTTTTCTCTCTTTTGGAAAAAGAAGCGATTCATTTTTCGTTTACACTGATTTTTTTTGTGAGAGAAAAGCGTTTCGTATTTATTATACTATAATCGAATAGTAAAATAATTATAGTTAAGAACTCGATATAGTCATTATAATGATAATAAAAATAATTGTATTTATAATTCTTTACAAAAAGATTTAATTGGCAATCGAAAATAACTACGAATTATAAAATTATAATTATTAGTGCCAACTATGTATTTTATTTGATATACAGATCTACATACAATTATTAATAACTAACACATAGCAATAATAATTTAAAAAATGAAGCTCCTAGCTGTAACTACTTTATCATGCAATTATAATCATATAAATACGAAATATTTTTCTCTCAGTAAAACTACTTTTGCACGAAAGATCGCTTATCACAAAGTGATTGTGACAAATAAATTCCAGCAATCACGATCGAACTATTACGGCCAAACTATCGGTGGGAAAAAAAAAAACAGATAAATCGACAATGCGACGACAACTTCTTTATGAAACGTGTAAAAAAGGTGGATGAGGTAACTCCTTCGTGAAACTCCCGGGACAGTCATCGAGCTTTTCACGCTCGATTGACGCGTCCCTAGATTTCATCTTCCCTCTTCGAAAATTCTAAAGTACTTCCATCATACTTCCTTACTGTTTCTCTTATCCATTCCGTTCTTCACACACCTTCCTCTCGGCCACGAAACATCGCTACAACCTCTTCAGAAATGGCGCTCCGTCCTATTCTTCCTTTTCTATCCTCCGGACCCTCCCTGATGGTTCCTCCACCTCGTCGGCGGTCTGTTTATCTGTTCCAGGATAATTCAGATCGCCCTCCCCCGCGTCGGTATACAGGACGAGCCACTTCGTCAGAATTTAATGCACCGTAAAACGAGGCTTTTCCCTCCCTCTCGTTCTCTATCTTCGTGTCTCCCTGCACTTCCGAAGTCGCGACTGAATCCGCTTTATCATTACCACTGCAGTTGCAAGCGCGCGCCTGTGATTTTGCAAGCTCTCGTTGCCGAAGAAATCCGCTCGCGGGATGTAGCCGAGATAAGTAAAGCCGACGAAAGCCTCGACCCGCCCGATAGAAGTCGCATTCGCTCGTCCCATAATGAGAATTCTACGAACTCGATGCATCACCATGCGATTCCGACGATAATTTTTAATTAATTGTTATATACAGAAATCTTTGTTGAGAGAAGAGATTCATTTTAAAATGTCCCAAATATCTATTTTTGAACGTGACTGTGAAAATATGTTACGTAACTATAAGAGAAAGAAGAGAAAAAACGTTGGGAAAAAATAGGAACGTGTAATCATAATTTGCTCTGAAACTTTTAGAATGAATCTTATTGTGAAGAGTGAAATCTCACTCTTAAAGATTGAAAATTGAGCCACTCTCTTTCGAGACGGGTTCAATTTTCATTTAAAGAAACTTCTTTAGAAAGGTTTTAGAGAAAACAAATTGTGATTACAGATTGCTATTTTTTTCTTACGTCTCTTTATTTTTTTTTTTTCTCTGGAGAATGAAATTCTACTCCAAAGAATTTAGAGAGTATATTTGAGGTACACATTAATATATTTGGGACAGCCTGTATTGTGTTATTGATTTATGTATTTAAATAAACGATAAACGAGACTGAAATTTTTGAACTAGGGGTCACTAATTAAATTGCATGATACACAGATCCTAATGGAGAAAACGGAAAAATATTTGCTGTAGTCAGTACGTTTACATATGCGTAGGTGCGAATTCATACACGTTTGGATGAATACATATAAAAACTCGCAATTTGCTCCGGCGCTCGTGTATGACGAATCGCGTGCTACTTTGTTTTGTAAAATTGGCAGGCAGATACTAAAATAACGAAAAAAAAAAAAATAATAAAGGGGAGGGGGTGGAAGGAAAGAAAGGGTAAAATGGAAGAATAGCGCCCGGCGATAGAAATTCGAGGCAATCTATTCGGTAATTGAAGCTTCCATTATTTTTCCGGCAGAACTGCGTACAACCAACTCTTTTCGTCGATTCTCTTGTTTTCCGCGTTTCTCTGCATTTCGTAATACTGTACATGTATATAAATTTTTTTTTTTCTATTAGGTCAATGTTTTTGAAATTGTACACTACGGAAAATTCAGCACCTTTCTGAAAGAAAAATGAACGATAAGCGTCCTGCGACACGACGATTTAAATTGGAAAATCCTGTAATCTCTCGGTGAGATGTGAATCTCATAGAATGATTCCAAAAACAACACTAAGTTAGGCGTTTCCAATATCCACGACAAATATTTTTATTTTGCGATGAATAATATTTTCAACATATATCTTATACATACATTTCGCGTATATTTTTGTACGATACCACGCTATCCGATCATCAGGGGGTGTTTTTCTCTCGTTTAATAAATTAGTTCACTTGATCAGTAAAAGTATGACTCTTCATGCTTTTACGGTGTGCATTAACTTGTCAATTATTATTAAAGTAGATCTAATTCACGTTCTAATTACGTGTATAATAGTATATAATACTATTGGTTAACACATTGTTAACGCATTAGACACATACACTATTCTATCAATTTAATATATCTACAAATATATAGATGGTGATTGTGTTAACTATATCATACTACCAAACTACCTTTGCTATAATACACGGTTTGTGCTGCAGTGCCTACATTGGGGGATGCAAACGTGTAAATTAAATCAAATATGTATAAAGAGATGTTGGACACAAAGTTGATTAATAATGCATTCCTAAATAAAAATACGTAAATATACATATCAGTATGTAATATGCAGAATAAATAAAAATACACGACGTACATGATCCGTTGTAGCATCTAAACTTCGTTGTAATGTCGTCTATTAATAATTCTCTCAAGCGCACTGTTAAGATCATTTTCAATACGATGCAAAATTAGCCCTCGCATGTTCGGTACCGAGATTGAACTACGTTTTAGAGGACGGGAAGGCAAGATTTCTGGATTGCAGCCCGCGTTTAACCGCAAGAATGATTCCGGGTAGCTCGAGCTACAAAACAGCGGCTAATCGGGGGTAAGCTTGAAAAAAGTCACGGTGCCTAAGCGTGCCATTATATCAAGTAACATGCGGCCCTCGCGCGCGTTACAAGCTTGCATGCGCTTAATCACCGCGATCATGGCGAGATCGGCACGCACGCCGATAAAACGGGGGTGGCGCCTCGCGAAAAATATACCTCGCTCGCTAGATATTTCGGATGTTATCGTGGAGCGTAAGAGTTAGGGCACCAGATGCAATAAATACGGGGCGAGGAATTAGATTTGTGGAATTAGAAACGAGGAACTTAGTTTTAACATGTAGGAAAAACATGTTTTCAGTCCACGGTAAATAAGTTAGTTTCGATACTGAAAAAAAAATGTATACTAAATCTTAATACATATTTCTTTGAAGTAGACAATTACTTACATAAATAAATATTTATTCGATAAAAAAATAATAGTTAAATCACATTAATGGTTTTCGTGTTAAATAAATATATGTTTATATTTAGTAAAAGTTTACTTAGACGAGTGTTTCAAATATTTATTAAAATTTAGTTTTTTCTTTCCAGTGTATGTATAATAAGATTTATAATGTAGTGAACAAAGTTCAATAATGGATAGTTTTTAAATTACAGGCTATTTAAAGTGAATACTAGATATAGTTTTACACCTTAAATACATCATAGCTTAAAAACTATGATACATCATTGAGCTTTTGTCACATCTCTTATCTTTATCACATTATAAGATATATTATACCTAAAAACTAATTTATTTCATCAGAACCTAATTTTCCACATAATTCCGGGATCCTTTACTTCTTTGAATCGTTTAACGCTTAAATACCTTAAAACCTTCAGATATTAATTTTATCTTAACGTTAAATTCTTTTACATTAATTCTGAATTTCTTTACGGTTGATAAGCTTTAAGTATCAAAATATTTAATTCTAAATATTAAGAAGAAGTAATAACGTCAATTTCATAAATATTTAACATTGGATATTAACAAAGTGGAACAGCGCATCTTGAAACATCTTCTACAAGAAAAGAAAAGTTCTACTAAAACGATATCTAGCATCAGCTTTAAAACATCTCGAATAATAATACAACTCGCAAATCTCAAAAGTAAGGACGGGATTTATGCATGCAGGTGTAATAACAATTATTTATTTCCTTGGTTTGACATTGGGAGAAATTAAAGGCTTCGTGATAAAGTTCGCGTTACTTCTACGCACGCATTTGGGACAACAATTAATTCAGTATTGTCACGTGAGCTACGGCATCGCCGGAATTGTCCTGCCATCCAATTTCTAGAATCGTACGTCGCACGTTGCAATGTAATCGAACCACCCACAGTGCGCGTGTAAGAGAGAGCGCGAGAGAGAGAGAGAGAGAGAGAGAGAGAGAGAGAAGTATATTGTACAAATATATATGTACTCCATGGACGACACTCATGCAGCACGAACGGCGAATATGTACAGCGTCGCGAGGGGATGTAAAACAGGGGTTGGAGAGACGAAGGGACGAGGTAACGGCGAGCAAACGAGAAACGGAGAAATGCGATTAAGCGACAGTAGTCGGCGGTACATTGCGCGTTCCGATCTCGACGATTGCCAAGCACGGGCGATTCCCAACGTCAACGGCCAATGTTGCCTCTAGAGTCGTCCATCCTATGCAAATTTCATTCCCGAAGTCAGCACTGTTGCGGTCATCTCACGAGACGCTCGGTACTCGATCGCGTCGTAAGTGGGAACGATCGTCGAGAAAGTTTCGCAACTATTATCGTTGAATAAACTGATTCGAGCTGTAATTTAAAGAGAGTTTAAACATTCAAAGGGACTTCACGATTCTTCTTGCAATTTCATTCTTATTTGCATTATTTGTATATTTCCTCTTTATTTGCATCCGTAAATATTCGCAATACATTTTTCTTAAGGACTGATTAATTTAACGCGCAGAGAAATAAAAAAATCGAAGTCCACGCGGGCATTCTCAGATTTGAAGCTACAGACGTTATCATATATTGTATACGTACAACGAATAGGGAGTCATGTAACATAGACGTGCAGTTTCTCATCTCGCCATCGCCGTCCTACTTTCGTTCGCATTTCCTCGCACAGAGAGACACAATAATTTTCTTAGCAGTCGCGTAAACGACAGGATAAGTGGGTTAAGCCTCTAAAGCGATGACATAGCGGCAATAAGATCGGTCGATATGCGGAGGAAGTGTACGATATTTATATAACATAATATATTTGTAGTGTGCATTATATATAGATATGTATATGTATATGTATATATGTACAAATAATACCTAGGCGAACGCCACTTCGCGTTAAGATGTCGCCACCCCGAGCCGGGACTGCCGTACTGCAACAGATACCCGAAACATTGTCATCATATGTGTTTAGCAACCATGAAAAAAAAAAAGAAAAAATACTCTATCGTTCCGAGATGCATGCCGGTAAAGAGTACACAAGAAAATAGACACGAACGTGTCGCTCGACCTGCGTCGCATTCGAGAGGTGCAATTCTTCATTTCTTTTTTTTTTTTAATACTTTCTGCTCTCTACACTTTAAAAAATATAAGTGTGGATATTTAACACCATAGTTGATTTTTCACAGTGTTGATGTAAACATCAGTATTGTGAGAATTTAACACAATGACTTTTTAATCCTATGAATTTTTAATCCTACAGCAAGGGACATTTGAACCCAAAGCAAAAATTTTAGACAATTGATATAATTTACACGATTGGTGTTGAGATTCTAAATTGTAAGTAAAAAAGCTTTGAACGTTTCTGTATCAATCACCGTAAAGCGAAAGTTTTCATTTTGTATTTCAAATAGGACGATTTTAAATGCATAGAGTAATTTTTATAGCTACTCTCTAAATTCTTTAGAGTGGAATCTCACTCTGAAGAATAAAAATTGAGCTAGTCTTGAAAAAAGTGACTCAATTTTCAATCATTAAGAGTGAGAGTTTCACTCTAAAAGTTTAGAGAGTATAGTTATTAAGGATAAATCCACATCCATGGTGTGAAATTCACAGCAGTTGGTGTTTCTACATGGAGAGAATTTTTTCTTAGAGTTTACTCTGAAAATATGATAGTCGTGGGACAACATTGTATTTCCAAAAATTTTAATGTAAATCTTTCTCATTCAAATAAAACTATAATAAAGTATAAAATAAGTTTGATTAATTTTACTGAAATGCATAGTAAAAATCTTTAAAATATTGTATTAAAATATTGCAACTACAATATTTTCGGGATAAATTTTAAAACAAAATTCTCTCTGTGTATCAACATCTCCCAACACACATCCCCCAAAAATAAATATCAGTGTTAAATCCATGATTATATTTTTTAAAGTATATAACTGATAATGTCCGAAGGAGAAAAAAACTTCTCTCTGCTGCAGATTTATACAATTTTCTCTCAATATCTTTTTCTTATTTTTAAACTATTACTGCGCTAAATTTCTTTTCGCGGGCTTATCTTCGTGTGTTACTTTTATGAAAAGAAGACGCGACACGACAATCGTAAAACTGATCGCCGGACAATTCTCAAAGTTGATTGGCGAATAGCGACATGTGATAACGCGCGGAACAATTGCTCGTTATCAAGCAAAAGGCAACATTACTTGATTGAAGGGACGTACTATTCGAAACGCACCATAATCCGTGCCGTAAAATAGTAATCTCGCTGCATGACAGGAATAATAGGACGAAAACGTGAAACACTCTCGCGGATCACCGAGCGCGCGTTGCTTTTTAATTGTCTCTCGCACGTTCGACCCCCGCCAAATTGTTTCGAGTAAAATGGCGAATTCCATCGCTGGCACCGCAATTTCCTTTTTACACCGATCTCGATTAAAATACACGTCGATTTTATCAGTTTTCACTATCAAATTAGAAACTCGACTCGAAAATGTGTAAGCTCTTCTTCAAAGTTACATATATCTTATAATAAGAGAGAAGTTTTATTCTCGGTTCACCACGAGTAAAGTAGCGTCTACAATGAGATTTTAAGACATAAAATTTAAACTTTGAGATACCTTAAACTGTAAGAAATTGATCAATCATAGTCGATTGTTCTCCTCACATTCGACTGATCAATTTCTTCAGGCTTAAGATTTAAAGCTTAGGTTTTACGCTTTAAAGTCCCATTGACGCCGCTTAAACACATCTCTGTGCAACGTGCTTCAATTTAGCGCACATAGCACTTTAGCAATTATAGAACAGGAGTGCAAGAGTATCAACTGACTATTGTGCTATTCAGGGAAAGTTCTTGGCAATATGTATAACTACAATATAACTTCAATTACTTTCCATAAACAATACCACAGTTGGCTGATACTTCTATCGTACTCTTGTCTTTAGCGATGATGATAATCTGATGGGAAGTATCACACGTCTTTCTTCTATTTTTTCGTGCACCTCTCACTTTTCGCATTTCGGTCGAGCGACGTGGCATGCCTCGAAATGCATGCAATTATGCATTAGTCTCGCGAGCTGCTCTTGCATATCGACGTTAAGAGCCTTCACCTGACGTGCAATCATATCTCGCAGGGAAAAATCGCGCGGCAGAAAATTTTCGCAATTTATCCCTTTGTCCGCCGGATCGTTTTCGCGGCTGGTAATCTGCCAATTCGTAAATTATTCTCGCGTGTCTAATAGCATCGAGCGGAAATTTAAAAGCACCTCGTAATTTGTCGACGGCGAGGACGCAAGCGTGTTCGTCCCGATTGCGTTCCATTAAATTTCTTTTTTTTTTTGCTCAGCGTGCCTTTACAGGCGGGACAACAAAGGATCCCTGGCATCTAAAGATTTAATATGCATTTGCGAACGTAACAGCGACGAACTCGCGTGGAAATGCAAAGAGCAGCTCGATAACGAGTCGTAAATTTTATGACTTTGGGTTAGTAGAGAAAAAAAAACGTGTCTTGTAAAACTGGTAAAGATAGATACACAACGCGGCGCAGCATTGTTGTTAATCATCAGACAAATGCGAGAATCATTAATCCAATTACACACAAGTTCTCATCAGATTTCATTCCCAGAGGAACATTTTTAATCTACACCGCGATAGATAAAAATCGCAGATGAGCGGAAACTGGCGGTTTAGACACTGCAAGAAAAGATCTTTCAGAGAAGCGTTACAAAATAAAGCTCTTACATGAAAAAAAAAATAATAATAATAATTCTGCTGAAGTATCTAAAAATTTAGCTAGATACAGATAAAATAATTTTTTTGGATTATCAAAATATCTCCATTATAGTATGATGAGAAATACTGCAAAAAGTTTTGACTTTGAATCAGCAACCAGTTTGTGCTCCAATTTTTTTATTTATTGATTAATTTGTGGTTTAAATTTAACTTCATTTAATAATAATTGTTTATAGCTATACATATAATCAGTCACTAAATTGATGTTTTATTATTAATAAGTTTAAAAATTAAATTATAAAACCATCAATTTAATTATAGTTAACTAATCATAGTTAGAAAAACATAATTTTTATATTATCATCATTGAGATCTAACTACAATTAATCAGAAAATGCAAAACTAAGATGAGCGTCCTATATCATTTTTTTGTAATTCAACAAAACTATTTTTCTGATCTGTATCTAGCTAAATTTTAGATATTTCAGCGAAACCGTATTTCCACTGTCAACGTTAAAATTTTGTTCGCAAAGTAAAAGACAAATCGCGCAAATATAATCTGAATATCCGCGGACGTTCTTTCACTGCGAATTTCTAAATGGTCGATAAGCGAGCGAACGGTTTAAATCGAAAATTATTGTAATTGTTCCGTATTAAATCCTCCCCGATAATCCGCATTGGGCGATCGGAAAGTTATTTGGTCTAGCGTAAAACAAAAGCGATATTGATACCAAATGTACGTTCTCCGCATGAATTTGTAGAACACTAAAGCAACGTAAAGCGATCACTACCTTAATTAAAAGCCCGTAAAACCCATAAACATCAGCGTGTAATAGCCGCGCCGTTATTTACAGTTTATTTTAATTTCGGACGCGACCTCTAAAGGTGCGATTTACGAGCGAGATCTTTCCGTCACCGTATAAATTCCGTGCATAACGCAACTCGTTCCCATCGACAATTAACATTTCACGGTACGTGGGAGTACCGTGCGGAATATTATTTTAAAAGACCGCGTAATCCTCGAATAAATATTAGTAATTTTGCGCCGGGTGTGCGAACATTCGCGGGCTCATTAACGTTGGCTCGCGTCGTTAATCCCCGATGAAAGAGTGGATTGTTCTCTCTCGCAGTCCCTACGTTTTGCATTTTAAAAATAATGCCGCCGTACACCACGCGTCGTTTTGTCATCGTTATGACACCCGGCGCTGATCTGCATTAGCACCTCATAAAATCTCGTGCGAGGCAAAACACGATAATACACACGCAACTCGAATTCGCACGGAGCTAGTAAAATTCTAAAGTCAGACCCAATTGAATCAATGAAAGAAAAAAATCCTTAAAAATAAGAGCGACCTTAAAAAAAGACTCCGACGATTCCACAAATTAATGATAATTAATGTCGTATTTCGGTATCTCGGGAATTTTGAACGCGAATAAAAGAACAATATTCAAGAATCGATTAAATTGCATTAAAATTTTTTTAATTACATAAATTAAAAAATATTAAAAAGTTTGTCGATATGTTTGTCATAAAGCTACCCGACGCTAGCTTTTTTTCACGTGTTATTGGAACAAATTATTTCGAAAGGAAAGAAAAAGAGGATTATTCATCCTTTTTACAGGAAAGGCTCGATTAGACTCGTTAGTCGGCCTCTCTGAAGGATAAGCGTGTATAATTGAACGATACTCGAGCCAAAAAAGATCCCCGCGAATAGCTCGGACGCGATTCATTCTATAAGACGTCAGTCAGCTTCGGTTGCGCCAACGTCGGCGTGTGTTAAACTGTCTTCCAGCTGACGGGTTAATGCCGACAGGACGTCACGTGAGGCGAATAAAGCTCCTAGGAATCTCAGCTCCCGTGGAAATTAACGCGTCACGACTTCATCGGATTTGATAGGATGCGTCTAAACCTCATTGCATCGCTTGTCGAGGCAGGTGCAGCTATAAGTATAATAATGATGCTACGCGTGAATCAAACCGCACGATGCATGAAAAGTCACGCAATCTACGTCGCAATTCGATGAGCGAAAGTTAACATCTGATTCGATATTATTCGGCAATGATTAATGTAATAACGAGAAAAATGTAAATATGTGCTACACGTAGAAAAATGTTTGGTTAAATTAATAACTGGGATTCTAGTGAAAAATGATCCCAGAATTCTGGTTAAATCTATTAGATTTCTGATTAAATCCTCTAGAATTCTGTACGAGATAATTAATTTAGAATTTCTTTCAAAACTCAAAAAAGATGCGATCTTGCAGTTATAGCGAAAATTATCCAAATACGAAAAATTAGCTAAAATAAATAAATTTCTAGTAACTATTGCGATATTGGATACATATTGCATCTAATTATATAGATGACAAAGATAGAATTTAGATTTGTGCTATAAATTCTATGCGTATGATACGTAGTTATCTATTAAATATAAAAAAAATAGAAATAATTCTAATTGGAGCAACAAAATATTTTTTTGCGTGTTGATTGAATCTACTAGAATTGTAATATTTTTAATCAGAAATCTAGTATACTTAACCAGAATTCTGAATCATTCATTTTTTCCAGCAGAATTCCAATTAATTCAACCAAATATTTTTTTTTATGTACAATTTTAGTAAATTTTATGGAATTGGCAAATTTATTATAGCGACAGACGCATATTTATGTAAAATTTACTTTACTTTTCTGATAAATAAGCGCTTTACATAGAGCTGTAAGATACATCTTTTACATTTCATAAAGTAAATCTATAAATTACAATAAAATCTCAATAAAATTTATTTTATCGACGAGTATTTTTTGCCTAAGCGTTGACAAAATTTACTTTACTGCGCGGTAAAAAATACAAGTAAATAAAGTCTTGAAAGTTTCTCGCGCTTATCAGTGTTTATCTTGAGAATAATAATTTATTATCTGTAAGATAATAATCATTTGGACGGCTCTACTATAATCGTATGAATATATTTTTTATCTCTTATATATTTTTTATCTGGTATTTTTAGGCAAGTAAAGTTGGTCATAAGTTCGGCAAAAATAGCCAGAATATTTTTACTATATTTTGTAAGATAAAAATTATTCAACCATTTTTCTCCGTGCGAAATATAATTTATTATATTGATTTTATTTTGCTTCCGCGAAAGAATAAGACGTTGCTATTTGCATTTATATTCGCGATCGCGTGACTTCGAAAAATAAGACGTCGAGATCGAATCCGACGAATCCGTCTCCAAGAATGTATAAAACGGAATGACGCAAATGCAAAACCATGCATCGCTCTGTTCGTGCTTTGTTCCTCGAACGATCCGACGAGTATTCCGTTCGCGGCCGTGTTTGAGCGATTGTATGCTTTTCTCGCGGCGCGACTTGTCTAAAAAGCTGTGTTAGTGAAGCTGCAAAAATAGCATTGGCGTTGGTTAAACCTTCCCCGTAAGGAGAAAGGAAGTGCGGTTCATTCGACTGACGGTCTACCACACAACGGGTAGCTACCTTTCATTGAATCAAGGCAGGTTTCCTGTGGTTCATGTTAAAGAATCGGAACTGTAGCCGCAGCGTTAGATCTTTCCGTACTGTTGGGAAAGAATAGGTGTCGTGAGTATTAAAACATATATCGCCAGCTTGGATTCGCAGAGTCACGCACAGAAAGAAAAACTTTGGTAATAGCATCAGATCTCGAGTGAATTAATGCCAATCAAATTCTTCGGTTAATGTAACCAAAATAATTTTACTTTCCTAATTATTTACCAAGTAAAGTAAGTATTACCAAACATAATAATATAATCAACCGTTTGATAATATCTAATTAAATATTTAAGACAATAAAAGTATTTTTGATTATATTAATCGAATATTATTTTACTCAATATTGATAGCCATTACCAGACTTTCTTCAATGCGGACAGCAAACGTTTACGATAAAAGAGAGATCTTGGGGCACTCGACCGGCAAGATATGAGGCCTGTTCTTTTTATAATAGTTGAATTTCTTGCACAGTTCATCTCTCTTTCTTTCCTCTGTGTTGAAGAGAAAAAAGGAAAAAGACGAACTGTGCAAGAAGTTCAGGTAAACAGAACATCAATTATCTATAATTAATTTTAAATGGCACAGAGGTGTACTCAAAGGTACTATTCAACCATAGAAACTTTCTAAAAATGAAAAATGCACGTCAACAACGTCGTTTGAAATATCGAGAATCGACATGAGCTTTTCATTTCAATCTTGCGAGTCGAGTAGACCATTGCAACGTGATATCGACACCGTTTGCAGTAAAAGGGACGCAAATGCGTCGTGACACGCCTGAACACCTACATGTGCATCAAATAAATAAAGGGGACTGGCGTATATGACATATAGAACACGGGGGAACTGGTGGCCCATCGATTCTGTCTATACAAAATGCAATCTCGTCAAGGTACGCCGGGTTCGAACAATGAAACCTAGATCCTCATCATCCACGTGTCGTATGTACTGTGATAGTATGTTGAAGTGTTAAAAGTAAAAAAAAGTCGAACTTAAAAAGAAAGTTGAACGGGAAAGGAGAGCAAAGGGAAATGATGTCGACAATGCAAAATAAAATCGTGCGGGTCGGATTTGCGAGAGGGATGCAATGTTAGTTATGTATTCGGTCTTTGAATCGCATGATCCTATTGCAGGGAATGTAGGGAATAAATCGTTGCATTCGCTCAATGATTAGACTTGGGAAGTAATTATTGTTACGCGTGACACTTTTTTCACAAAAGTTTTAGATCATAATGCATATAAAACCCAAAAAAACAATTCTTGTTTCTAACGTTCATTTAAGTAACAAGAATCGATAAGATTCAGGATTGTCATGATAACTAAGAATTCGTCAAACTGATTCATTCCTTTGCACTCATTAAAAAATATATACATATATGAAATGATACTTTATCTCTATTGGAAAATCGAGATTTCTCAAGAGCTAATATTCTACACGCAAGATTTCTTAACGTTAAAAATATATTAAAACGATGAATTTTCATATTAACTGACTATATAGAGAAGTTCTCGAATTTCCAGACATTCTCCACCTTGTAGCCAATTAACAAAACTTAAAAAAATGTGTCGTACGACAAATAAAATATTAGTTATAGAGTACAAAGGGTCAATCGAAATATTAGAAATAAGTTATCACAAGTTATGGGGAAATACGAGCTCATTTTTTATAAGAAAGCTACTCACTGCGCTGCAACAGCGCTACGCTCTATTTTTTAAGTCATCTGTGGGAAGAACGGTGAAAGCTGCAGGACCACCAGCGATCGCTACAAGCTTAGCTCGTTCCATAGGTTCCACACGACAAACTAGCCAGATAAACGAAAGGATTAAAATCAATGATAATCTAAATCGTTTGCTCAAATTACGGGACTGAATTTTTGAGACTCGACAGAACAATGTAGAATAAAACAAGGATAATTCTTATAATTTCTGTAACTTTTCTAAGGATTTCGGAGTTGTGATAAAAATGTACGAGAGCATATGCATCAGTCTCTGCGAACACTCAGAAAAAATAATTGGTCCAAAACATGACTATATGAATTATAGTTAAAATATAATAATTGCATAGTTAAAATACATATAGTAGCTGCAACCATTTTATAATAATAATAATTTATATTATAATTTTAATTTTATATATATATATATATTTGTTGATATAACTATATATATAGTTATTATTTCTAACATTATAGCAGTAATAACTATAATTATGGAGCAGTAATTACAATCAAACCAAAAACTTTCTCTCAGTGAAATAATTTTTGTAATGATGTATGCTATAAAGGAAAAGAAAGGGAGAATATGGTTATAATTTAGATAATTAGGTTCCAATTTCGTTTGGAAATTAAATTTCCAAACGAAATTTAATTTCCCATTTCTACTAATACAATTTTAAACTTGGCTCAATTAACTTTTTCATCTTTTTCTAGCTTTAAGAATTAGAAAAGTATAAAGAGTAAGTTAAACCGAGATTAAAGTTTAATCTATATTGATAGAAACGAGCATTAATGCGATAAGATAATGCGGACACTGTTTGTTAATGTGTTTAGCAATGCTATTTGACAATAAGCGATAACGGGTAAATTATCAGCACAATTTAAGCGTATCAATTGCGAAAACATAAATACTTCGTCTTGTTAAATAATCAAGAGCATGAAACGGCTATGCCATTTAACGTCGATTAAGCGTAAGTCCGATGTCGAGTTAGTCGAGTTACAAGCCGTTTGATTAAAGACTTAAAGAAAATTGGTCAATATAAATTCGTACCAAATTAAACTACCCTAATCTTCGCTTCTCTGTGCTTCACTGAAAATTGAAAAACAAGCAGATCATCATCTGATGCACCGCTTAATACATTTATCTTTTATCTTTAATAAAAGCGCGTGAGGACAAGATATAAATTAAATAGGGAGTAATAAAAAAAACAAATAGTAAAGTAATAGTAAAAGGATTCAAAACATAACGTAAGAAATAGCTATGTTATTCGAGGAGAAAAACAGCGTTTTTCAAATAAAAATGAACATTTTTAAGATATGTTGTATATCGCTTCATAAATATCTTTCACATATTTTCAATAATTTTAAATTAAGGATTTGAAAAACACTGTGTCGGAAATTAGAAAATTCCATACTTGAATAGGAACAAGCTGGGAAATCTCATAATTACCTCTATATGTCACTAACTAGAAAAATAATAAATGAATATAGCGGGATGAATGGATGAATGATGAAATGTACTATAGTAAAGCACTATTTGAGACTACGAAGCAGATTCGGAAAGGTTAGAAGCATTTCGTCACGTGGTCTCCATAGTCCCCCATACAATTGCTCCCATCTAAATGAAAAATTAATAGTACAATTATAATAGTGATAGAAACAATGGTATCTACGTAATGCGTTCGTGAAACGCTTCATTGCGCTGCTAACGTAATTTGTGACACCTGTTCAGATTATTGTGCGGTGACCCGTGAATGGAGCGTCGCACTTGTAAAAGTGTAGAACAATTATTTCAACCTTCTAAGACATACACATACAGCTATTTCCGTAATGATATCTCTATCAAAATGTTTCTATCATAATTCACGCTAAAATATAATTAGAAGCGATTGTTTACGTTTGTAATTGGCTATGCAAGTACATAAATTAATGCTAATTATCTTCGCCAATCAATGCCAATTATTTCTAAAACACTTTTTCATTCCTAAAAGTGATACATTTTGTTTGTTCTGTATAAGCTACTTGAGCTATAATGAATATTATTAATCATATCGACATCGCGATACTCTTTTATACTTACTCCTATCGATGTTGCGTTGCAGATGCGCAGCTACGCGATGTCTAGCATCATTGAACTCCAGATGCAACCCGAGTCGTAACAACGTCGGGTTTTGTTCTACCAATTGTGTGATTTCCATCTCAATTTTGTTACCCAATACTTGTGACCTCTGAAAAATGATGCGAATATCTCGTTAGATCTTATTATCGCTATTCTTGCAGAAAATATTTGTGCACGTAAGTTTACATGACAATCTACCTGATTCGAACATCGGAATTCTTCGATTGATTTTGTTTTAAGAAGGGATCTGATCAGCCTTACTATCACAGGCGGGCTTATGAAATTTGTCTCCACACTGAAGAAGAAAAATATTTTTTTACATTAAAACAATGAAAAATTAACAACATGTAAATTTTGTGCATAAAAATATATCGTTTTTGTGCATACTTGAGTACTCTGAGTGTCGAATTCTTCTCTATGGCATCGGCTAGCCGTTGCGCGGTCTTGTCATTGAGTCCAACATTGGTTAAACTTAGCGATTCGAGATGTGTGTTCATTTCCAAACCTTCGAACAACTGCATGAATTTTTCGTCCGAAATATTCTGTAACAAGACCAGCATTAATTTAGCATAAAACATAGTTCTCTTCTTACAATAAGTATAATATCGACGATACTTACTTTAATATTGTTCCAATTTAAATCAGTTAGAGAGGAATCATCGTCTCGCACTTGTTTAATGGTAGCGTCAACGTCTGTATCATTAGGCGGTTCCATCGGATAAATTTTCGGTTGACTAGCTTTCGTCACACCATCCCAACCGAGCCCGACTGGCTGTCCAGAATTCAGTAAAGATGCGTGATACTGATCTTGATTCATCATAGAATGAAATCCAAGAATAGCTGGATGGAAAAGATAGTCTCGATTATTTATCTTTCTATTCTGATACAAAGGGCTTTCAGAAAAGATCAATCTTCTTACCAGCAAGATCAATGATTTCTTCTTGGGTGGCGGCCGAAAGCGCTTGTTCATACTCTTCACCAAGATCTATCGCGATCTGCTCGTCTGCCTCCTTTTCTTTCGTGTTGTCTTGTGGCGGAGGTACCCACTAAAACAAATAATGTAATATGATGTATATATAATTCGATTATCCAATATCTTATGCAAAATTTATTTTACTAGTATTATTCAATTAGACCCTGATGGAAAAACTTTTACGAAAATCTATATGTGTAGATTGAAACAAGATCTTGAAAATTATGGGTTTATCGTAGATATTCGTAGTGGGACGTGGAACTGCGATGTTTATATGAAAAACTCCTTCGCCCTCAAATAACGTTGTTCTATGTCCCACTAAGAATATCTACGAAAAGTTAAGAATTTTTAAGATCTTCTCTCGTCTCCATATATGTAATTTTTCTGTACGTTTTCGTAAATTTTTTTTCCACCAGGAAATGTTGACTTCAGCTCTTTCATGTTTCTTTTACAACTATAACCTCAAATTTAGGCTTCAAGATTTAGGCTACAAGACTAGAATTAATTAACTATCATCTATATATTTCGCTGTGTTGATACAAAAATAACATAAGTAAAAAATTAGCATTTTGTACATAATAAAAATAAATCAATTCTAAAAATTAATATATTCTTGTAGAAGACACATTTGTAACTCATTTATATGGAAAAGTATACAACTTTAATAAAGAGTGAAATTGACATGACTAAAGTTGCAATGTTCAAATTTGAAAAAACAATATAATTTCAAAGAATACATTCTAATTAAAAATATAATATGGAAAGAAAATCAAGTTATAGAAATTGTATATTAATTATTCTAATTAAAACGTTTTTATTTAAAATTTCAAAAATTTCAAAGGCTCCACTGAAAAGTTCCTAATTTTGAGATGTGTCATTTTTCTGCCGTTGCAACGCAACGATTTATGGGACATTACCGATACTCACTTTCTTGCCCCTAATTACACCAGGTACATATGGCTTCAGTTCTGGAATATCAGGTGTCTCTAAAGCTTGTTTGTTGATATGCTCAATGAGCTTCTTGCGATTCAATGGCCCTGTAGGACTCTTATTGCATTCATAACTGCAACGTTGTGAGGGCGGCATAAAACTGTCCTGTATAAATGTAACATAGATTCAGTATCCCAAATGAATAATAAAATAGTATTTTTAAGTAAACAGACTTACATCAGGATCCACTTCCTTGGCCAATATATTAAGCTCTTCCGGCGTAAGCTCTGCCAGCAGTTGATCCACGTCAATGTCATCATACTCGCTCAGATCCTTGCCGTACAGCTTGGCCGCTGTCGTCATGGTGGTTGTTTTGGTCGACGAAGAAGTCTGTAAATCATCCCATGGTGATTGGTCAACAACCGAGTGTCTCCTCGACATTTTGCAAAATTCTAGCCTATTCCCGATAAACTATTCTGTACTATTCGTACAGAAATTAAGTATTATCTCAACTAATTTCTCCCTTTCAAATCTCATGCAATAATCGTTCAGTGATAAGTGGTCAAGACAATACAATCGCGTGATAATAAAACGTTCCTGCAGATAGCGATCTCGGCAACGCGAGTAGAGAGAGAGAAGGCCGTTATCGACGTCTCGTGGTAATTATCACGGCGCCCGTCGGTCGACCGGAATCAATTATTCAAAGGGCGCGTTGTCGGCGAGGGCACAAAAGGCCGTCGACACGGGCCGCGCCCGCTCAGGGAGAGTCGTCGGCACGGCCGCGACCGACTTCTCTTATCACGGAGGCGTTATCAGCCGGAGCAGAGCCGGCCGTTCGATCGCGATCGACTGATCCGATCGCATCGATGTGCCCGGCGTTTAAATTCGGCGAACGATGCGGCTGATGGCCTCTGACCCAGATAATTCGGGATCGATTTTCATTGACAAGTCGCGTGCCAAAATCAACAGCGGTGATGTCAATCTCGACCGAAGCGACCCGATCAACGGGCCCTGTTTCGGGACTTACTCGATGACGCGTCGCGGTGTCACTTCGGATGGGCGTACCGCGTGCCACCACCCGTTGTGTGTGGATGCAGGAATTCAAAGACCGTTCCGGAGGAGCCTCACCTGCCTCACGAATCTCACGTACACGGGATCACACTCTGAAGTCTGACAATATTCGCAGACGCGAGCGTCTCACTATTCTCACTGATGACACTGACCAGCCCACCAGCGGCAGCGCCCTTTAATGCCGACAACGCGATTGCGCGACGGCCGATTCTGCGTCCGATAAAACTTGTCCAGATTCCAAAATTCTCGAACGGGACACGTGACAATTTTTATTCTCGTTTAGACGGATGTAAACAAGGGGTTACTGTCTCTGTTCTCTAGATGCAGTTACGGAGACGAATGCGATTTTAACTGTGCGTCAACTGGCGACAACTTGGACAACTGCACTATTGCACGCGACGCTGGAAGATGTTACGACGAATGGAGTATATCGAGTTGAAGCGAAAGCGGGAGATTTGAAGTGACGTGACAGCGAGACGTAATAGTCGTATTGCACGAATATAGATGCGTTTCAGAAATAGTATTGAATGTTTAACGTTTAAACAATGTTAAAATGTTAAACTATAATTTAAGTTTTTTTCTAATCATTTCTATAGATCCACTGCTTCTCAATATACGTTTGTCATTAATTTAACTAATGGAGTTAAACAAATTAATTTTTAAAAATGTAAATTTGATTCAAATTAATTTTATTATTTATTAGTCTATGTATATGTGAATGATGTGTTTAGTTTTAATTTAACCACAAAAATGGATTGATTTAAACTTTCATGCACATGAAAGTTAAAAATAACAAAATATTATTTAAATCAAGAGCTTGGGTTTTGTCATTGCTTCTTTGATGTCTAATAATAAACGAGAGACGAAAATATATATATTATTTATATATATATATTATTTTATTATTTATTATTTATGTATAATAATATATTAATAATTATAATATTATATATTTAATTTTTAATAATATTATTTTAATTTATTATAATATTATAATATTATATATTTATATACGAATCGTGCAAAAATTCCATAAAATTATTGATTTTTATAGTTTTTAAATTCTAGATGGTTTTGAAATTCTAGAAATCTCTTCATATTGTGATCTTTGAAATTCTTAAAAAAATTCTTAGAATTTAGATAGTGTAATATACACACAATATACATATTTTCTTATTTATTATGTTTTTCCGAAATTTCATCGATTTTTTAAAATTCATTTTATTATTTTTATTAAATTTCGATTCTTGTATTAAAAATTTTAAACTTCAAGTATATATTGCGATTCTTAGAATTATATTACAATCTAAAATATTAAAGATCAAAATTACACACATATAAAGTAAAAAATCTTAAAAATTATTTTAGAACATAATTTAATAAGACATAAGATAAACATAAAATATTTTAAAATTGTCACACTGATATATTTTGATTAAAAACTTTTTAGAATATTTTTTAGATGTCATGTTTTCTGAATATATTAAATGTAATTATGTTTATAATTATGATAATATAAAAATACATGGAAAAAATGAACTTTGCTGAAGTATCTAAAAATTTAGTTCTGAAAATAATTTGTTGGATTATCTAAATAATTATATGTAAGATGCTCAAATTGTTTGTTAGATTATTAAAATTTTTTGCAGTATTATAGTGTTTAAACATATATATAATTGTCCTATATATAATTATTTCGATGATGCAACCAAATTATTTTTAAATCTATATTTAATTAAATGTTCAAATACTTCAACAAAATCATTCTTTCCATGCAGTTAATATTGAACTCGAGTTCTTGAGCTTCCTGCCTAAGTGCAAGTTTCGTTCTTTTTTTCTTTGAATGAAATGCTGGTATCGATTGATAACTGGTTCTCGCAGCACAACGATGCATCTCTGAATTGGACGTTTTCAACTATCAGATTCCAGCGCTATATTATCAATATACATGTATATATTCTCATCGATGTACTCTATTAAATTCATAATGTCAAAAATAATGTTAAAATAAAGCCGGACAAATGAGACACTGTTACACGTTCTTGTTTGTGTATATTACTGTATCAATTATTGTTTATTATTAATAAATACATTAACGTTTCGTAACAGTTCTCATTTACCCGGCTTTATTTTAATATTATTTTTTAATAATGATTGAGAGCTCTATTAAATTAGATTTATATTTCATAATGTGAAATTATTTGAGTTATTTGTAATAATCATTTCTATAATCGCAATTGCACCAACTCGATATATTGTTAATTTATAACTAAACAATAAAGTTAAACAGTTTAATTCAAGAAAATTTATTAAATTGAATTTAAGTTTAGTTTATTTAGGACTCAATTTAGTTTATTTTTTATTAAGTGCATATACGTTAATATACATCGTTTTAAAACTAATCACACATGTGGATTGAATGACATTTTGTCACATAATGGAAATTAAAACGAAACGTTATTTTTTTCTAATTCAAGAGATTGAGTTACTGTATCATTGCTGTATCATCTATACTATACTTTACGACATCATCCATTGCTTCATTGCAATTCAATATGAATTCAAGAGCCGGTATAAAAATATCCGCGTATCAGTGTGCATCCGGTAACGCGCAAAACCATGCAAGAGTCATCCGCATATTAATCGAGCCGCGGAGTCCTCGTTTCTCGGCTGACCGTGAAACCGGCACGTGAGTCCAACTTGCCAAAATTGGCAATTCCCCTTCCTCCATCCTCTCCGCTTTTCTCATCCGGTTCCTCCTGTTTTCCTCTTGATTCACGTAATCTGTGGGGGCTCGGCATTGACATAATCGATCTGGCAACGCGGAGCCGCTCAAGGTCACAACACGAGAAAGATCGAGAGAGAGAGAGAGAGAGAGAAAAGATCGTGGGACAGATATCGATCTAAAGAGAAGGTGAAGAAAGAGGAAAGGAGCACAGAGGAGAAGATCAAAGGGGACCCATGATTCGCTCATATAGATAATCTATCAGGAGGGAGAGATCGTGGGACCATCTCCGGATCGGCAGTCGCGATCGGAGTGTCCGTCGCGCGTTGTAGCGCTGGTAGCAGCGACAGCCCGCAAAAATAGCTGAGGCCTCCTCGCTGAGGCTGGCACACTCCCAACAGGCTATACTTGGACATACCCGCGCACTCGGATTATTTATAGTGAACGCGAGAGCGCGGCCACTGGCCTTCTTACGAACTAACCAGCCGCGGCTACCAGCCGAGGAGACATTCCGTCGCCCGTGACCTAGGCCCGCATTAATAATGGGCTCCACCCTTGCCTTGCGACTACGAGGAACTTAGCACTTTGCACTCGCTGGCGGGCGTAGCCCTGGCATCAGCACCTTCGTGTTCCTTTTTTCTCTCTCTCTCTCTCTTTCTCTCTTTCTCTCCTCGCCTCTTGCTGCAATTTTGGACCCTTCCTCCGACAGATCCTGTCATCTTAGACTGTCGACTCGCTCTAAGTCTTTCGGCACCTAGTTCGCTAGCTATAGAGGTCCTTGGACTCTAGCAAATCCGTCCGTTTATTCCAGACCTTTTCTTAGAGGGATTCTTTGGGGGTCTCTCGCTTTCAAAGAGCTTAGACACGATAATGAGAAACATATTATGCTTGGTTTATGTTTCGGTCTTAACACTAAAATTCAGCCAATAGGGGTTGCCAGTCTTAATTGGTCCTAATTGAAATCTATATTTCATTGCTGAATTTTAGGATGTTAGGGTTAAGACCGAAGTAAATCAAGCATTCAAATTAGGATTTAACTTTTAGATAGGTAGATGGTTTAAAGGTAAACAAGTTGATAAGTGAGATGCTCAAAACAATCCCAAAAATTTGAAAAATTTACATCAGTTATATTCTTATGAGATAGAGAAATGTAAAAGTAATGATTTCTAGACTCTGGACAGTATCTTTTATTTTTCTTTTTCACAAAATAAGGTTTTAAAGAAAAACTATATCTATATAGTTAGTAGGGATGCTGATCATCCACCCACTTAAAGATTAAAACTTTGTTAATTTCCATTTAACTGATGTAGAACCTGGGCGAAATCTATTTTTAAATCGGTGCAGCATGAAATTGTTCACGAAAACAAGCTGATTATAAACAACAGTAAGTCTGAAAGGTCTCCGGAGAGGGTGTGCAATTTGAATGAGCTGCTAAAAATATCCTATCTTTTTCGAGAGGACATGTGTCTTTATTTTCTTCTCGCTCGATCAGTTGACTAGACGACTATCGACGAAAAAAAGTCGAGGATACGAAAGCCACCAGTGATAGACCACATCTGTCGGAGATATTTTTACCCAGATTTCTAGACTCATTTTCAATGTTAAGGTGATATTCCGCAATCTATTGCACGCAAGACGCACTGAGCTGAAGACAGCAAAAAATTTAAAAAATTATTTCTCAGCTGCTTGATTAATGATCTTGTTTTTGATTTCTATTTATTACATTTCTCTGATTTGTTATTTATCTAATTTGAAGACTTTCCAGCGGAACTCAGAAGCCCGTTACGAGGAAGTAGGACGAAAATGCTGCCGTGACGGCATGGCGCGAATTGGAAAACGCAATCGACTTTTTTTCCCTTTGGCTGATGGGAAAGCGAATCATTCCCGATTGATCGACGACGCATCCGAAGTTAATTTTTAACGGCAATTAATCGACCGGTAGGTGCGAGAAGTAAGAGCCTACATCGTCAAACATCGATAACTTTCGATACTACCTGCGTAGTGCTAGTTATCACTCAATTAATCACTTTTAACACGGTCGATTAATTTGTTAAGAGATCAGAGAAACGCTTCACTCGATTATAAAACTAAGAAGAGGACCTAACATTTAACGATTTAAAGATTTTTTTACATTAAAATTTTTAAAGACAACTAAGTATGTAGCATTAGAACAATAATGTTTACATTATCCTGGTAGAAATGTATGTAGTTCTTTTTAAACATTTATTGTCTAATATTATTCTAGTATTCTTATTATATCAGTTATAACAATGTTAAGAAAAAATATAGGAAATGAACAAGAACTTAATAGAGTTTTTATTCAATGACTGAAGCAGTTTTGTTGGTAAAGATATCTGATGAAAATTTTTCTCATAATTTTTATATGAATTGGAACATTTTTCAGAAATACTCAGAAATATTCGGAAAGTTTATATCTTGTCTCAGAATTTTTCATACAAGTGAGTTTTGAAATATTCTGAAATTTCTCATTCCATAATTTTAAAAAATATTTTTCAGATTTTATAACATTTCATCAAAAATTATACTTACAAAAAATCTTAGAACTCTTACGATATTTCATAATTAACATATATGAAAAATTCTGAGAAGAGATGTAGATTTTCTGCGAAATGTTCCAATTCGTATAAAAAAATGTGAGAAAGTTATA